>MU172288.1:418688-442343 GCA_016695485.1 Suillus hirtellus
TGGAGGATTGGAGGATTGGAGGATTGGAGGATTGGAGGATTGGAGGATTGGAGGATTGGAGGATTGGAACTCTGGCCTAGGATGGATATTGACTAAGTTGGAAGACTAGAACTGATATGAGGACTTAGTGTGAGATCTAGTGTGAGGACTAATATGATATTCAGACTGAGGAACTACAGGACATATACAAGAGTTTATATACTAAGTGACTACTGGAAAGATCAATAAGCAAAGGTCCAAGGCTATGTACAAAGCATAAGCAAAGTTATCAAATGCGAGTCAGAAATGAAGCATAGCTTAACGGATCAGTAAGCATACCGGTAATAGATATAACTGAAACTGCAGAATAGAGAAAATACTGAATAGGCTGTGTTAACATTATATGCACAGGAAATGAATTAAGAAGCTTATTGTATATCAGATAGGAAATGGATCTATACATTGGATCGGACTGGATCAGATATGGACCGGATGAGATGCGTGGATATATAGGACATGACATTAGGGTGATGGGACAAGGATGAGTGATGCAGGCTAGCTGCGAAGGACAAGGGATCTGGACATGGGTGTGTGGATGTGGATATGCAGAGGTGCAGGGATCTGGATGGATAGAGGACTGGAGACATGGATAGGACATCTGAAGGTCTGGATGAGGCATGGGAATATTATCCGATGTAGGTCCAGAATATGGGATACGACAGTCATACCACCAACTCCCCAATTTCTTAATGACCTAGACAACATTATGCAGCTTAAGGGCAACAATAAAATAATGACTCCAATAAGAGATCCTCACACTTGGGCAATTGTCATGGATTTTGCAAATGAGGCAATACAGTTACTTTCCAAAGCAGAGCAGCACCTCAGTGCTTACCTTGGAAGTCAATATAGCTGTCTGCAATGGAAACCAGCTCTCAACAAAGTCCTTAAGGCAGAGGATAATGAAGCTGGAGCTGGAGCTGTTATTAAAGTACTTAAAAATTAGGCAATTACTCACATCAATACAAAGTCAACAAAACCATCACTTCAGGCCAAAGGCCAACTGCCACTCCCAGAACTTAATTGTACGGAATCCCAACTGATGAAAGTTGTTAATAAGCTTTATCAGCACAAACATATTCAAGGAACATGGCCAACTCTTGAGGACCCCCTTGACCCAGTAGAGGAAAGGGAAATTGGTGACTTGCAATACTGTTATCCTGGCAGGGACACTGATATGATTGAAGAGGTGAAGCAGAATAGTAAAGTGGCTGAGGATTGTTTGAGTTCTGATGGTGGGAGTGACATTGATGATCAGAAGATGTTGAGATCATCATAAAGTTCATGGAAAAACAAGGTATGCACTTGTACCAGGAGATGGAAATTTTTTGTTTGTATCAGACAGATGTTTACTGTGGCCTTGATATCAGCACTTTGCAATAATAAGTTGCTATGCAATAGCTATGCAAGTTTTTTGACCATTATAGTCAAGGTTATTGGAAAGCTGCTAAACATGTTGTATGATATCTTGAGGGAACCCACAAGACCTGTCTTATTCTCGAGGGGAATACACAGCACATCTTCTTGGGTATACAGACAGCGACTTAGCCAGTTGCATGGATACATGCCACTCCATCAGCAGGTATTATTGCACCCTTGGCTCTGATGTAATTACTTGGAGCCCTCACTAACAGAAGATGGTTTCCCTCTCAACATGTGAGGCTGAATATATGGCTGTTTTGAAAACTTCCTATGAGATTAAGTGGCTTAAAACCCTCCTGGGCAAGCTTGAATTCACCCAGCTGGCTGCAACACCTCTGCTCTATAATAACAACAGGAGCATTGTTCTATCTGAAGACTCCTTGTCCCATGCATACATTAAGCAAATTAATATTCTGTTTCATGAGAAAAATATAATAAAAATGCATAATATCATTCTATCCATCAGCATGTTGAACAAGGCCAACTAAAGCTATACTATATCAAATCAAAGAACAATCTCACAAATGACTTCACAAAAGCACCACCATAAAGAGATTTTGAGCATCTCCATATCTGTTTGGGCTTTCAGTAAATCAATCAAGGAGGAGTTTTGGTGCTATTGAGGAGGAGTGTTAGTGCATGTAATATGCATATGATGTGCACATGGATGATTCAAACATGATGCACAGAGCTGAGAAGTTGGAATACAAACCATGGACAATATATATATATATCTTACCCATCATCATTTTTCTTTTCCCTCAGTCCATTGTCATCATCACACCGTACCTAGATTGCTCATGTATTGCTCACAAAGACTGATACCATCTAGGTCTTTATATAGACTCCCTGTACTTCATAATATTTTATATCCAATATAAGTGCCCAATGATTGCCCAATGAATGCTTAATGAGCACCCTCATCATTTTTCCCATGTTAAAACTATATTTTTACTACTGTATTTCATCTTGCTCAGAACTTAATTGTGTCAAAATTGGAAAATGCCCATATTTTGACAAACATTTTCTCTGCACTCAAAACTGTATAGTTTATGTCTGACATAAAATGTTATATTTGTTTGTCATTTATTATAATAGAACACTTTAAGCTTAGATTGAACATAAAATTTGAATCAGCATGGTTTATTTTGCTTTGTTATTTCGCCATCTGCCAAAATGTGTTTTATTCCAGTGTTAAAATTTGAAGTGAAAATCCCTATAAATCTTCCAATTTACCTGAGGCTCCCACATTGTCAGGCCTATTAGACATATCACTGTGTTGGTGTGACTGAGTGTCTGTGGTACCCCCATAGTGGGCAGTACCAGGATGTAGGCTTTGTGAGTAAGTGCTTCCTGCTGCGCATGATATTTGGAAGTAGTTGGTGGCATGATCAACTCCAGGGTGGGATGAAACTGTCTTAAGGAATAATACTTGGTTTGCCTCTAGAATGGAAGCTAGATCATCATACCAAGGGAAGCCATCTAGTATTTACACTATGAGTAAAATTAGCTGTTAAGCTAATTTAAAAGTAAAAAAAAACATGCATCATGCAAATTCTGAGTATCATCCTCTGGCATAACTCTAGTGCCCATCACATGTAATTGATCATAGCAATCATGATTTTTTTATTGAAGCTTGAATGAATAGGAGTCAGTATACAGAAACCTTAGGGAAACCATACTTACTTGCTAATGTGATGATTTGGTGAATCACAAAACTTATGAGGCATGTTTGCATAGTGGGTCACATATTCCAAATCATGCTGGAAGACATATCTTGCAATGACAGCACATACTGAAAGTTTGTCCTTGCCAGAGTGCCGCTTGCCTTTGATGTTTATTTGCTTCCTGTCCAAGTAAAATAGTAAATGGCAATCAGCTGGGTGTGCAAGGAGATGCTCAATGACTTTCTCAGTGCAAGAGTGGTCAGCCTGCCAATGAATTAAGAGTTTGGTCAAAGTGTCAGTGCTGCTAGTGCTACTTTGTGCTCCTCAACTCTTACCACCTCTTCCATGAGTAACAGGACCTTGGGAGAGTTCCATGATGTTGAAGTCCTTGAGAGAGAGGCATTGCAAAGCCTTGAGGTGTGCAGAGTGATGACAATGTGGTGGTGTCATATCCCATAAGATCCATGCTTCTCTTCTGGACTTCGGACCTTAGATCCGATCTGGTCTGATGCATAGATCTGCTTCCGTTCCAATATAGATAAGCTTCCAATTTCATTTCCTGTTCATTTAACATTAAACACAGCCTATTCGGTATTTCCTTATTTCTGTTGTTTCGGCTATATCTATTACCGGTATGATTACTGATCCATCTACCTATGTTCATTTCCGACTTGTGATTATTAACCTTTGCATATGCTTTCTACATAGCCTCGGATACTGCTTACTGATCTTTTCATTATGCCTACTAGTATATAAACTCGTGTAAATGTCCTGTAGTACCTGAGTTCGAATATCATCTTAGTTTGTCCTCTTTCCATCCTCCGGACTTGAGTCCTTATTACTCTTGTCATCCTCCGAGACTTTGGATAGATTCTGATAGTCTATATCTCTGGCTCTACCTTCGGGTAGTCTATACTCTGTTAGTTTCTAGTTTGGATACGTCCAGATTAGCCTTATACGCATTTCTGATATCTGGAAGACATCCGGATATACTACGATACTCGTCCGGACCTTCAGACGCATTGTCATTAGTACTTTGAAATAAGGGACAGTACTTGGGAAAGGGGCACAGCACACGAGCTGAGGCCGAAGTCCTTCAGATCCAATCCAATGAGAGTATGACCTTAACAGGTGGTCGAATGACAGGCATGGTTTTCAAAGTCTGAAACCATGCTGAGCATGCTGCATGGTGTTCTTGTTTGAGTTGTCTAATTCTAGCCAAACATTAGCAACCTTTCACAACCTTTAGCCAAAATCCCATTTTTACTTTGAGTCCCATTAATAACATTGTCTGTGGGAAAATTTTGTAGTTTGCTAATGTTTGGACAACAAATTGTGTTACTTTCTGTTAAGACCATGCACAAAGGGTAGGACTGATTCTGAGGGGCTTGGCTTCAGCTCGTGCGCTATGCCCCTTACCCAAGTATGTGCCCTTGATTTCAGATTGGTGTCCAAAGAAGGTCCAAAGGCATCCAAAGATGTCCGAAGGACATTCCAAAGGCGTAGGAAACTTCGGAAGGACTTTCCGGATGAGTGTGGGAAAGTTCTGGAGGAACTTCCAGAAATTACAATCAGGTTGCGTCCTAATACAGATATGTATAATGGCTACTCAGGACTTGTCCTGAGTAGAAGCAAACAGAGGAATGGCTGCAAGGACAAAGTCCAAAGCAGAATAGGTCCAGAGGACTGCGGGAAAGATCCGGATAGACTTCCAGAAACTTTGGAGGATTGGAGGAGCAGAGGAGCAGAGGAGCAGAGGAGCGGAACTCTGGCCTAGGAAATTCCTCCCTAGGCCTGAGATGGATACTGACTAAGTTGGAAGGCTAGACTTGATATGAAGACTTAGAGTAAGATCTAGTGCGAGGACTAATATGATATTCAGACTGAGGTACTACAAGACATATACAAGAGTTTATATACTAAGTGACTACTGGAAAGATCAATAAGCAAAGGTCCAAGGCTATGTATGAGGCATAAGCAAAGTTAACAAATGCGAGTCGGAAATGAGGCATAGGTTAAAGGATCAGTAAGCATACCGGTAGTAAGTATAGCTGAGGTAATGGAAACAAGGAATACCGGATAGGCTGTGTAAACATTACATGCACAGGAAATGTATTATGAAGCTTATCATATATCGGATAGGAAACAGATCTATACATCGGGTCGGACCGGATCGGATATGGTCCGGACAAGATGCGTGGATATATAGGATATGGCATTAGGGTGATGGGACAAGGATAAATGATGCAGTCTAGCTGCAAAGGGAAAAGGATCTGGATGTGGTCATGTGGATGTGGATGTGCAGAGGTGCAGGGATCCGGATGGACTGGAGACATGGGTAGGACATCTGAAGGTCCAGATGAGGCATGGGAATATTATTGGATGTAGGTCTGGAATACGGGATATGACACTTTCACATCAGGGTTATCAATATTTAAGAGATGTTTTTATGTTGTATTAATTGTAAAGGAAATATTTGAAATTTAAATTGACATAAAGATGGAGACATAACTTCAAATTGTGGCACTGTTTCAAACAAAATACAAAATTTCAAGCATTGGCAACCATATTCCCACTGGCCACATGACAATCACAATAAGAAATTTAATTGGAATTTGTGTGTGATCTCAAATTTGCAGTTTAATTCTGGCCTAAAATGTTGGACAAAACATGAAATTTGGGACATGACCATATGCCTGCTTTTGTATGAAGTTTTGTCTGACAATTGAGACATGCAGAAAATTTGAAGTTCAAGTGGGTGACAAAACATAATGACATAACTTCAAGTTTTGTCCATAGATAAAATAGATTGCCCAATTATTGCCCGCTCATTGCCTGCCCATTGCCTGCCTATCACCTGCCCACTGCTCAATCATAGCCTCTGAGGCATGGGAATGTGCAGCCAAAGGTGTGGAAAGTGTGGGAAAGTGTGGACAAGGTATAGGGAAGTTAAGGAACAAGGTTTTAGAGAGTGAGGGCAAAGGTATATTGTGAGGTAAGAGATCCTAGGTATAGAGAGGTATAAGGAACCTAATAGGGGCTAAAAAGTGCACACTAATAGGGACTACTTCGAAGGTAAACCTATAGGACCAAGTATACAGTATGAGGGAAGTGTAGTAAAGTAGTCCTAAGTACTAGGCAACTTATAGTGTCAAAAATCCCACTCAGAGTAGGAAGGGATAGGAAATATAGTAAATATGTAAGGACATGTAATAAGGCTGCAGCACATTTTACAAGCCTCGAGGTAAGGAAATTCACATATCAATGGGGTTTGGATGGACTATGGATGGATGAGGGACTTTCTTAATGTGTTTCTGAGGTATCTGAAGTGCAGGAATGCATGCCTGATGTGACAGATGCACAGGAAAGTGCAGATAAGTGGATGCACAAAGCACAGGAAAGCAGGTTCAGGTTAGGACAAGGGTTACTTGCAAGGCAAAAGGTGGACAGTGATAATGAAACTGGTAGTATCCTATACTCTTTGACACATATATGAAAATACCCTGTTTCCTGCCCAGCATAGGTATGAGTGTCACACTGTGGCCATCCCTACTTCCTTCAGCCTAGCACATCCTGATGTGTATTTTAATTGCATCATAATCATATCATTTACTGGCCAGAAACTGCTGTAGTTGTCCAGGTTGGGAAAAACATCAACAACCTAATAATAAATCATAAGTCTATGGATAATCACCATTGAAGGACTGCTGACTTTGTCACACACACATTTCAGGAGTGCAGGGCTTTGGGAAGAGGCACACTTTGTGGTATTGAGATGCTCCTTGATGACATGGTGAATAAATTTCTTGAGGTATTGATTAAGAAAATGCCATACCACAGTGAGAACATAGCACTAACCTTAAACTTTGCATATGCCTTTGGACTCCAGTCTAACATATTTAAAGTGTATGTCCTCCATGCCCTGGATGACTAGGTTCACCAGGGGGCTTGGGTATCTTTGAGTCTTCAGATAGATTTGTAACCAAAGTAGACAAGCCACTGTCTGACACCAAACTGATGGAGTCAGAGGAATCTGAAGGTGTGAGTGCCCAAGAAGGAAAATGCTCAGGTGAAACTCCTTTAGCATATGGCAATGAAAACTGATCAGCATTCCTGAATGGATGTGCTGCAAGTTTGAACTCAGGTGTCCCTTTGAGTTAGATATGAGGAATAGGCAGGACAACAGTGCTAGCTCTGGGAGGTAAAATCTCATCCACAATGAGCATGGTTGTGTGATGAGTAGTTGCAAATAACTTGAGCTGGTTCATAAGCATGGAAGGAAATGGTGGTGGAGCACCAGGCTCTTGATTGTAAAAAAAACAGACAGGTTGTAATGTACTGTGCATCATGAGCAGGTATAGATATTACTGGTGTGAGTGGGTTGGAACACTAAATATGAAATTTATCAGTATGATACAATCCATTGGGTTAGAACAATAGGGGTGACAATCACAAAAAGTTGTCTAGGAGAGGTCTGATCAAAAACAACTACAAAGTATAGTAACATAAGAGTCACAAAAACAAAAGTCAGGAGTTGCAAAAACAAAAGGTCAGGAACCTGGGTAAACAAAAGCTCGCAAAACAATTGGGAGCTAAATATAAATACACTATGAGCTAGTGACTGACAGACACAAAGAAAGATGATATTGCTTGGGAAGTGAAGAACAATGGTAATCTGTCTCATGGTGATTCATGGGGAAATGACTTGTAGGGTACTCTGTCAAATGATCCAGCACCAGCATCCATAATTCAATTACATCCTGACCTCCCCCATTTCCCACTCCCCAACAAAAATAGCAGTCAGAAGCACAGTGAAGATTTCAAGGTATTCTTCACCTGCCAGGCCATGTGGAACAAGGAGAAGGAGAAGAAGGAAACACCCTCTCAACAATAGGCATGTCTAGGTTATGAATGTTTGGCGATGAATCATCACATACCTGGGAGGTCCAGTGTTACAACCACGCTACCTATTGTTTCCTTTTACTCTTTTTGCTTGCTTATATTACTATAACCATCTCTTTCTTGATTCTCTTGCAGTTCCCTTTCTAAGCGATCCTTTATGCTTTCTTCCCACTATCGTCTTGGTCCATGCGCATATATGACTCCTATTTAAGCACATGTATTATCACCTAGATACTTCACTTCAATCTTACTAGGTTTTCACCTGAATCCTCTCTCACTTAAGACCTCCACTCTTAAGTTGTCTGAACCAATCTCTTAGTTGAAGCACTCCTTTGTCTAAGTCTAAGAACCTTCTCTTATTTGAGAAGCTATACGAATCTCAGCAACTAGACGGCTCTGTTGAGCCTTTGCTGTTAGAACTATCCTAGTTCGTAACATCCAGCAAGACTCAGGTGTTTGAATGATGACCCAATGATGATGATGATGAGGATGGATTCCTGTTGCACCATCTTGTTATGAAGGCTTGCATAGAGGGAATCTGGGAAGACTACAGCAAGGATACTAGGGTCTTTGATGCCTTCTCCAACCAGTGGGACTAATGTCATGTGCTCAACCCTGCTAGCATCCCTGATGGTAACAATTGGAAAGATAATGATGACATCATGCCCCCGCTCCCTATAACCACTCCCTTCAGTTTTTTGCAGGATATATACAAATACTTCAGCAATGAAGTTTCACTTGTATAGAGATATGCAAGTATTGAAGGACTTCTCCCTATCTTACATTATCATTTTGGATACTGACCAATGACAGCTATGTTACCTCCTCTGAGTGGATCCATATGACTGGAACAATGGACTAAAAAGATGCAATGGGAACACACTTGGAAACTAGTTGGTGATTTGACAGCTGAAATAGGTTCAATTGCTAAGCCACAATACCAAAGTATTATGAACTTCATCGCACTTCTGGTCAACTCAAAGCAATGTGACTTGTAGTGTCTGGATATTGACTATTCTGATCCCATTACCACCATGATGTACCTGTGACGTAACTGGGGGTCAGACATGAAGGAGATGCACTTGCTCTCCTTCAAAGGAGTATGGCATTTAGGACTCTGCAGCATATGAATGTTGCACCCAACTTGTGGCACCTCCTTACTGAGCTTTGGACTATACTTTGGGACACCAACAATCACCCTTTCATGTGATATATACAGATTGTATTGTATATGAGCAGCTATGTCACGAATTTATGAACTGGCCTTGAGCAAGAGCTGCTTTTCTGCATGGGGGACTGATATGGCGGTTAGCATTGCACAGCCTTGGTTTCAATTATCTCCCATCTGTCCTTTATGATATCTCACCCAAAGCCATGCTGTTGAGGTTGAACAAACCTAGAACATGTCAGCCATATCGGAGATTACATAACCCAGTGGTAATACAAAGTATATATAACCTATGCAGATATTTCCAAATGATGAAGCAATCTTAGCACCTGCCATTGTATACCTCTAAGTTATATTTTCATTCTTACTTGTGAATTACATAATATCATATCTACCATAATCTCAAAAGGTTACGAGCCCTGCCGTATCATATATTGACC
Organism: Suillus hirtellus; assembly: GCA_016695485.1. Lineage (NCBI taxonomy): Eukaryota > Fungi > Basidiomycota > Agaricomycetes > Boletales > Suillaceae > Suillus > Suillus hirtellus. The sequence continues at coordinate 428,327 of MU172288.1, forward strand.
CTCAGAAATCAGAAATAACCAAAACTGCTGCGCAAATACTCCTATTTAAAATGACTGATCCTAACAATCCAAATCCAAGCATAGATATTAATGCTCATGTCTCTTCGCATCCTGCCATTAACCTTGAACCTGTCATGTCATATACAATCAAGGCCCTAAATGTCATAAATTGGATCATATGGAAAGAAAGGATTGAAACTATCCTCAATCCTCATGGAGTCCATAGGGACATTGATGGGACCTCAAAAAGGCCTACAATGGACAAGGATGAGATCACATACTGGGATAAACAGGATTATGTGACACAGACACTCATCTTGAACAATATCAAAGATGATAAAGTGGTCCATGTGTCACATGCAAAGACCATAAAGGAGGCATGGGAGAATCTAGAGACAATCCATGAGATGAGGAGTCAGTTAAGTGCATTAATGGTAAAATGCACCTGTTATGCTATGCAAGCCAAAGAAGGCTGTGATATTACTGAACACATTACTGATCCTGAATAAGTATAACCAACTTGATACTATAGGGTGTGAGATACCAGATGCAGAGTTCAAAGCCATTCTAATAATGTCATTGCCAAAATCATGGGGAACTTAGACTGCATCCTATTTAGGGGCACATACCAAGAAAATTGAGTCCAATAAAATAAAAGGATATACTTCCCAGGAGTTAATCTCTATCATTATCGATGAGTATAAACATCATAGAGGTGAGGACACCCAAGAGAAGTGGGAAAAAACAGAAGATTGAGAAGCATATGGAAATGCCAAAGAGCCAAGCAAAATGTAATGTCTGTGGATGGAATAATCACATGACAGATGATTGCTGGCTCAAGGGCAAGCCAAAGTATATGTCTTGTGGAAAGTTTGGACACAAGACTAAAGAATGCTGGGGGAAAGCAGGACCATCATCCCAAAAGCCACATCAGCAGAAAGAGTGTGCCAATATTGCAAGAGATCCACAGGAAGATGAGCCTATGGAAGAGGATAAGGCTTTTGTAACCAAGAATGTATCTATGAATGAAGACGCCGAAAAGCATGTTGCCTTTTACTCATGAGTGACTGACACAGCCACTACCTCCCACATTGCGAGCCAACAAACTGTATTCAAAGAATACTGTCCCAAATGTATCTCACCTATAGGAATTTGGTGTACCTGTTTGGATATTGAGAGATGATCAAAATATATCAAAACTTGAAGCAAAATCTGAAAAACATACATTTGTCAGCTTCCTGGATGGGCCAAAAGCTATAAAATATTACAACATGTGCACAAAACAAGTTGAATCATCATGGAATTATTGCTTCCTATAAGACAAACCCCACAAAATGACATCAGATATGCAGTGTAAGGGGGAGTGGGGAGAGATTGACACACCACAATCTGATAAAGATGCTGGAAGATTCAATGGCAGGCAGACCAGTAAAACTGGTGAATCAAGTGTTAATCTCAAACAGAAGTGAGATCAGGACAAAATTGTACCTGACAAACCATGAAGAAGCACCAGAACAACAATAAAGCACAATTATCAAGTGCTGAATGATCCACCACCTGAACTAGTTGATGATCCTGATGAAGGGGAGGTTACATCAGCAGCAGCCAAAATGATATTTGCCATGTTCAATGAGAGTGGTATTGTGCTGGATGACCCAAAGTTGCTAAAAGAAGCAAGGATATTCCCAGATTGGCCACAGTGGGAGAATGCTGTGAACACTAAACTAGAACAACTTGATACTCTGGGAACCTGGGAGTTATTAGACCCTCCAGATTCATGAATACCTATAGGAAACAAGTGGGCTCTAGTGCAAAAGTACAATAAAGATGGGGAGCTCATTAAACATAAAGAATAATTAGTAGCAAAGGAGTACTCACAGGTACCAGGAATGGACTACAATGACACATTCTCACCCATCATAAGTCTTGAGACAATCTGCACAATACTAGCATTAGCTGTATCAGAAGACTGGGATATACAGCAGATGGATGTGAAAGGAGCTTACCTAAATGGTACCCTAAAAGAAGAAGTTTACATGAAACAACCAGGAGGATTTGAAGATAGGACAGTGAGAGCATGCCATCTAATAAAAACATTGTATGGCCTCAAACAATTGGGTCATGAATGGAATATTGAGCTGAATAAGCACGACCTTGGTGATCCAAGCAAAATTGTTGGCATTGAAATTGATCATGATCAAGAAAAGGGGGAGTTATGTGTTTCCCAAATGAAATATATCGAAGCGATTCTTGCAAGATACAGCCTTGTGGATGCAAATTTAGTTGGGATGCCCCTTGATCCAAGTATCAAACTTGAACCACTAGATAGCTTACCTGAAACAGGAAACCATAGTAATAACTATGCATCCCTCATAGGGTCCTTGATATATGCAGCCATGGCAATGCATCCAGATATTGTGTACACTGTATATCGGTTAGCATCATACACAGTGAATCCCAGAATAACTCACTGGACTGCTATGAAATGAGTTTTATGGTACCTCAAGGGTACCAAAGATATAGGAATAACCTATCAAACAACTAAATCTTTGGAAAAGACCAAAAACTGATTCATTGGATATTCTGATGTGAGCTTTGCAAATAATGATGATTATACCTCTGTCTTGGGATACACCTTCTTATTGAATGGAGGAGCAATAATGTGGGGATCAAAAAAGCAAAACACCATCTCCTTGTCAACAATGGAAGCTGAATATATCTGCCTCTCAAACACATCAAGAGAAGTAATATGGCTCCACAATCTATACTTGGAGTTAGGATATGAGCAAAAAGAGCCTACCTTGTTACACAAAGATAACTCTAGCTTGTTGGCAATTGCACAAAACCCACAGTATCACAAGAGAATGAAGCACTTTGATTTAAAACATTACTATATCCAAAATAGAGTCAAAAATGGTCTAATAAAGCTAAAATATTGTCCTACCACACAAATGATGGTGGACATCTTCACAAAAGCACTACCCAAACCTACACATCACCAACATATATGTGGACTTGGAATGTCCTAGGTTTGAGGGGGAGTGTTGAGGTTGAACAAACCTAGGACATGTCAGCCATATTGGAGATTACATAACCCAGCAGTAATACAAAGTATATATAACCTGCATGGATATTTCTGAATATATAAGCAATCTTAGCGCCCACCATTGTGTGCCTTTAAGCTATATTTTCATTTTTACTTGTGAATTGAATAATATTGTATCTACTGTAATCTCAAAACATTCCATTTGGCCTCCTGTTATGTAGCAATAATCACACTTACTGCAATGACAAGTTGTCAGAAGAAGAAATTGATTTCATGTGTGAGATGTACTACATGCAGGGTAAGCTTTCCCTCACACAGATTGATTAATTGTAGCAATACTAATAGTTGTGCTTTCTAGCTCAGAGCACAATATCCTAGTGGCCTCGACCATATGCTTGGAATGCATCAGGCTTAAATGCCAGTTTTTGGTCCACTCATTGCAAAGATTGGTTTCAAACCCAGCTTGGCAACATCCGGGAAGGAGTTTCTCATGAGCAACTTTTGTGGACCAATGATGCCAATGGTCCAATGACCTCCATGCAATGGAAGCACTCCCTCAAATTTAATCATAGCACAATGAAGATGATGCAAAATATTCCAGTGGTGTGTTATGATTTCATGGCAAAAGTGCCTGGTAAGAGCCATTTAACCAAACTCTCTTATTCATACTGACAAGATTATCTAGTTTGGACTGAGTTGTAGTTGTACTATTATGTATATGCATAATATTATATGTATGATAGCATGCTTATGAAACATGCTGCATTTGCATTGTAAGGTTTTATCTAGGAAGACTGGGTGATGGTCATACTTGCTAACATTAGATCATTTCTCATTGACAGCAGACAGAGCCAGAATATAACATCAGTCTTGGTCTTGATGGATAGATACCTTCAAGGTAATGAGTTTGGGTGGTGAGTGGGCTATGATTGAGTGGTGGGCGGGTGATGGGTAGGCAATGGGTGTTATGACTGGGATAAGTCAAGCCATCTAAGTCTGATTGGATAATCTGCTTGACAGCAAGACAGACATGGTTCTTCTCTCAGATGAGAGGTCAAGGTTTCTGGCTAAGGCAAGTGTTGACAACTCCCTTAGAATAGTGGTTCTTAGATAGTAAGGTTGGAGGCTTTACTAAAGGACAAGTTCCAGGTAAAACCCAGTAGATTAAAGTGAGGAATACAATTGATGAGCTACATATCTATATAGTGAATGTTCAAGCAGAGCTTGTAAATGGTTATCAAGATAAGAAGATAGAAGGTGGTCAGCCCACTTGATGGGAGATAAGAGATAGCAAACATAGTGTGGACAGCCCACTTGGGTAAGTGATGAGAAAATGAATAGGGGCCTAAATGTTATTGTAACAATGGGCAGGCAATGGGCAGGCAATGGGTGGGCAATGATCGGGCAATCTATTTTGTCTGTGGACAAAACTTGAAGTTATGTCATTATGTTTTGTTACCAGCTTGAACTTCAAATTTTCTGCGTGTCTCAATTGTCAGACAAAACTTCATACAAAAGCAAGCATATGGTCATGTTCCAAATTTCATGTTTTATCCAACATTTCAGGCTAGAATTAAACTTCAAATTTGAGATCATGCACAAATTCTGATTAAATTTCTTATTGTGATTGTCATATGGCCGATGGGAATATGGTTGCCAATGCTTGAAATTTTGTATTTCATCTAAAACAGTGCCAAAATTTGAAGTTATGTCTCCATCTTTATGTTAGTTTAAATTTCAAATATTTTCTTTACAATTAATACAACATAAACACATCTCTTTATCCTTGAATATAATTTGCATACATTCAATTTGATTTTGCCAAAAATATCTATTAAAAGCATCTCCTGCCCAATTCTGTCATGTATGATATGAAAAAGATCCTTGGCTGTGGGTTTCCTGATGTTTTGGCTCTCCCCTAGTGAGCACCCTTGATTCTCTGTGGTTTCTTCTTTCTTTTCTTTTCACTTGCATTACATACCTAATACACACTTCTCCATACTCTATCACCTGTCCACAGCTATTTCTATTTGACCATACTAGTACATCTTAATTTGGAGTGCCATACTTATACACCTATGAATTGATCTTCACACATTGGCAGTTTGCGAGTTTGACACAAGCAAGATTTGAATCAAAATGGATTTAATAAATAAAAGATTTTCACTTCAAATTTTGAGTTGAGAATAAGAAGAAATTTAAATGAACAGTAAGATACAACAGGAAGTGATATATTTTACCAAACATTTGGAGTATTTGGGTTTTCAAGCCAGGAAATGACTATCCATATGGAAAATTTGTAATAAAAGGTAAATACAAACTTTTGAGTGCAAAAAAATGTCATGCAAAAAATTATATAATGACAGGTATTTTCCCATTGTAGTTAAATTCAAATTTTTCTGGTGTTGAAATGTGATAGAGAAAATCACATGGGCATTGACTGTGCATTCAGCAGGTATTCATCGTGCATTCACAAAGGATTCATTGGGCATTCAGCATAGTACATTATTAATAAGGTATGGTATAGTAGTATGCAGTCATATGTAGTGATGTCTCAGCTCCAAGCTGCATTTTTCAGAAAATGAGCATAACATGCTGAATAAAATTCCTAAATTCATGAAATTATTTATGGACATAGATTGAGCCAAAAGCCGGGAGGCATCTAAGAGGAATTTGTACTATGATGCATCATTGTTTTGCTATGAAGCAGCTCAGCAAATGGCTCAAAATCCAAGCCATTTGCTGAGCTGCTTCATAGAAAGACAATGATGCATCACAGTACAAATTCCTCTCAGATGCCTCCCGGCTTTTGGCTCAATCTATGTCCATAAATATTTTCATGAATTCAGAAATTTTATTCAGCATGTTATGCTCATTTTCTGAAAAATGCAGCTTGGAGCTGAGACATCACTAGTCATACATGACTGTTCTACAAGACAAATCTGATCAAAGCACAAATTGATAAATGCCAATGGAGTAATGGCGATATTCACCATGTTCTTCTTGAGGGAACACTTGGTTACATTGAAGATAGAACCACAATAACTTCCATCTAGAACCATACACTGTTGATTTTTTTGTATGGGGGGCTGGGCTAAGATCCATAGCAGATATATGGTAGTGTTGAATCACAGTGCCTGCAGTATTTGATGAGCAGAATATGGCAACATAACCCTCAGGGGTGGGTCCATTCAGACCAAGAAAGGGATCAGGACAAGCCATAGACATAAATTGATTGTGCAGCCTTCCTTCCATGAAGGATGGTGAGACTTTCAACATCACATGATGAGTAGTGAACTTGGAAGAATATTCCTTGTTCATCAACTATGCTAGCGGGCCTAGAACCAAATAAGTGAAAATGCTACGAGGGTCCTATTGAAGGACTCACTTTCTTTGGGCTTTTCCATTCTAGCCTCAAGCATGTCATGAATATTGACAGTCCAGGGGCTGAGTTGAGCAGTATTGAGATTGTGGGTGGATGCAGGGTTATCAGTCATGTCAAGATCTTCTGAGTTAGCACTCCAGGTGGTCCATGTGGATATGGATGATGATACTATCAGATTTGCAATGGAAGCTGATGAACTTGAGGCAACTTTTTCAGGCAGGGGGGTGACACCTCAAGCTCGTGGGGCCAAGTACAATCTTCTTTACATCTCACAGAACAATAACATGTTGGGTCCCTCAAGCATGGCACTGTTCAACCTCATTCTGTAGCTAAATACCCATTAAATCAGTTGTGGCAAACATGTTTGTATCAATTACCTGGTAGCAATGTCCTTAAGTTGAATCTTAGTGCACTGCTGCCCATGCAGGGCAATGGTACAATCCATGGAGCTGAAACTGTATAGCATGGCTCGGTAGCCCTTATGGTCACCTCCAATAATATAAACCTCTTGCCCTATGTCCTTCTTGAAAGAATCCAGGTTGGTGTCATGTACTTTGATAATGAATCCAATAGGAACATCAATCTGTTGAAAGTCAGACATGTACAAGTCTGAGAAGAATTAGTACTGACTAGTGAGTGGTTAGTCTCAGCGAGTAGGGTCAAGCTAGCATTTGGAAAGTCAATGCTTTGGACTACTCCTTTTATAGGATACTCTGGTGTTAAGGTCGTACTCTCGTAGGATCGGATCCGAAGGACTTCGTCCTCAGCTCATGCACTGTGCCCCTTTCCCAAGTACTGTCCCTTATTTCAAAGTACTAATGACGATGTGTCCGAAGGTCCGGACGAGTATTGTAGTATATCCAGATGTCTTCCAGATATCGGAAATGCGTATAAGGCTGATCCAGATGTATCCGAACTAGAAACTAACAGAGTATAGACTACCCGAAGGTAGAGTCGAAGATATAGACTATCGGAATCTATCTGAAGTCTCGGAGGATGACAAGAGTAAGAAGTACTCAAGTCCGGAAGACGGAAAGAGGACAAACTAAGATGATATTCGAACTGAGGTACTACAGGACATTTACACGAGTTTATATACTAGTAGGCATAATGAAAAGATCGGTAAGCAGTATCCGAGGCTATGTAGAAAGCATATGCAAAGGTTAATAATCATGAGTCAGAAATGAACATAGGTAGATGGATCAGTAATCATACCGGTAATAGATATAGCCGAAACAACAGAAATAAGGAAATACCGAATAGGCTGTGTTTAATGTTAAATGAACAGGAAATGAAATAGGAAGCTTATCTATATCGGAACAGAAGCGGATCTATGCATTGGACTGGATTGGATCTAAGGTCCGAAGTCCAGAAGAGAAGCATGGATATTATGGGATATGACATCTGGCCTATGAGCAACCTTCACAACATCTCCAGCCTTAATGTCATAACCCCTGTCTTGTGTATATTGCAATGTCAGGAGGTTAGGGATCCACTGAACAATTTTGATAGGAACTGGGATATTTAATGATTTGTGCTAGAACCATAGGTAATTCCCTCCCTTAGAAAGCCAGCACATGACACCAGATTTCCCCATGTGTTTTCCCATAAGGGCATCTATGGAATCTCCAATCTAAATGGATTCAATAGTAGGGGAAGGCTTGAAAAGTTGCTGAGTGGGTAGTCATGCTTGCAAGGTGTGACTCAGAGGGCAACAATCTAGATAATACTTAGAAATCTTCAACTATGCCTTGTATTGAATGTTTGTTCTTCCAAAATGACGAGATGTTTACCTCTTCCTTTGAAACATCCTGACAAAGATGGAATATGTCATTCATCATTTGAATGATGTACCCCTCCACACTTAAGTATGGGCCTGCTACCACCTGAACTGTGTCGCTAACTTGGAAAATGTGTTCTATGTCCTCTAATTGAACATCTATTTCCTTTTGGCAACCACTCAATATCAACTCCAAGGTGACAGAGCCTGCCAGATGGTCAGTTGAGACAATTTGACCAATTTCTGAACTGAGGTCTCCTTTGACAATTCTAGCCCGATTGCCCACACATAAGAACTGCATGACAAACACATGCACAGTTGTTTTGAGGAAGGATCAGTTCCACCCAGATTGTAGGTGGAATTGAATGTCATCAGCATGAGGGCAGACAATACATTCCAGGTGATCATGATGGATATTTTTAAGTAAGAGATCCATGTAATACCTTTCTCCATTATAATCACATCTTATTACTTCCTCACCACGATTGATGTTGAATATGGTGTCCCTATTTAGAAGGCAGGATCAGTCCAGCAGTGACTGAGATCCCCAAGGCATGGAATACGGGAATTCCCATGGAGCAACCAATACCGCAACAGAATCATTGGGCAAGTTGGAATTAAAGACTTGGGCTATATCGCCCTTGTATTTTCCATGCTGGATCCTCACCCACACTGGGTTGGGAAATTTTCGGTGGGACTGCTCAACCACTGCACATTCTTCATCCAATATATGGACATATTGTTTCACAGCGAGGTAAAGTGAGAAAGAAAGAGAGTCAGAGATGGTTTTAGGGCTGTCTGCCAGCACGTAAAGCTGACCAGCTATCCAAGCTGACACTGTAATGTGAAAGTTATTCTTCTGAAGGTGTTTGGCAACATAGTCTGTAACATTCCCTGTGATTGATGATTGATAAGTGATAAATGATAATTTCATTGGACGACTCATGGTGAACATGAAGGAGGTACATCCTTTCTTACGAATGAGACAAAGCTGGAGCAACTAAGCCAGGTATTGAAGAGGGATCAACCTGGTAATCCAGCAACAAGTTGCATGGTGTATCCTCAAATCTACTCGTGAGGTTATTATGACAGTGGTGAACCTAGTGGCCAATGATGATCCTGGCAAGCACATAATCTTCTGTGTGTGGTCGTTGTCCCCCTTCCCCTCATCATTGAGGTCCTCCTCTTGATCCTCCTTCTCCTCCTTCTCCTCCTTGTCATCATCATCTTCCCCTGCATACAGATCAAGGTAGGGATTTGTTAACTGCAGATGTTATTCAGTAGATATAGATAAAAGTATATTTTACTTACTTTGGTTGGTTTATGTGAAGGTCAAATACATACCTGGGACAATTGCCTGTCCATAGCAGAACAAACTTTATGGGCATAGGGGGCCTGAGGTATGTGCTTTGCCTTGACAATGTGAAGGTTTTCTGAGGCGACATTGTCATTACCGTCACCAGAGAACAATGCATGTTGAGCTTCCTTCCATTCATCTTTGGAATACCGAAGACCAAGGTATGACAGCAAGGCTTATTCCATCTGAGGATACATCATGCTGGTAGTGAGGTACTCTTCCAATATGCTCCATGCACACTCATCTGCTAGCGATGCCATCTGACTCCCTGTGACACATGTTAATGATGAGATGAACAACATCATATCACTACTGACCTTCATCAATTCTGGCACACTTCACTGTGGGTGCATCATCACTTGATGCGCCACATTTGGACATTGTTCTGCAGTACTACATGACTGGTTTCAACATCATTACATAGGGAACTTAAAATGACATACAATGTATCAGATACATCTATGTCAAATCTACACCAACTTCAAAGTTTTTTGTGTTGAGGTGGTGGTGGAAAGAAAGAAAGTCGCTATCTAGGTGTGAGATCAGTATTTGTAGAGAATGACTTAATGTGGATATGCTTACCATTGCAAGTGGAAATTTGTGAATTTGTGGGTGGACAACATAATTCTATTGTATGACATCGTGGACCTGCTGCCATAGCATGCTTTTGTTTTACAAAGCTAAGGCCTGCCCATTAATATTAGTTTAACCTATGTACAAAAGCATGCCCACACATGCAAACATATAAAAGAATGGTTGAATGATCACACCCATCATAAGTACTATTCTATGTATTTCACACTTAGTAGGAGTTGTAAAAAGGGAGGTTTTGGGGGAGAATGACTTATGATATAGAGAATGACAATAAAATTGAAACCCAACTGGCTGATGTAAACAGACCACCAAGTGAGTGCTTTGGTAATTCTCCAGTGAAGTTTGATATACATAGTTGTTCCCTATATAATGGTGTTCTGTCACTTACTTGACTTTTTTCTGCACTTTGACTTCTGGAGACACATTAATCTGTATGTGCCATAGGACTTTAGAATTTGACCTTGTGATAGAACATAAATATCATCTCAATGCAAAGTTACTTGTATGCGTGCTCAGTGCATAATTATTCAGTGGGCAGTGCCTACCAGTGTGTGCTCAATATAAATAAAAATCATTGACAAGCAGTAGGTCATACTCATATATACTACATATCTAAATTTGATTTGACCATCACAGTAATGCCCTAATGTCTGAGAAGAATCACCGCCTGTGTCTCTTTCTCATGCATCTTGTCAATTGTGGTTTCCCATCCAGTGAGTTTGGTTCCTACAATCTCCACTTGGTCATCAAGATACTGCTTTAAGATACAAATGTCATTGTTTATCAGGCCATGTGATTGAGTGCCCAAGTTTGGCCAAATATTTCCTAATGGAACTGCCAATGCATTCATTATACATTGGCTGATAGGCTGTCCTGGTAAGTCTGTGGAGCTTAACATCAGATCCAACTTACAAAGTTGCTAACATATGTTAACAGAGCCATTGCAATGGTTAGCTGGACAATTCCCCATGTGAAGTGTTTGAGTGTGGTTCCTAGGTGTCACGGGGTTGCATGATTGTCTTGTTGGCAACTCCAGATGGAAATAATGGGCTTGGCATCATTCTGTGAAGTTGCCCCAACAATTACACTTTGGTGTATATTATCATAGGTCTTTTAATCTATCTGTCAGATGTATGCCATCTAACTCATGGAAAGAGCACACCATTACAGTCTGCACTCACACCTTGTCTGCATGTTTTAACACTTGCTTAAGTGTACCTTTCTTCTTGTCGAAGACATAGATGACACCTGTGTCACTGCCACCAACCACTATGTCCATATTTTTGCTGAACATGACTTACTTAGGAAATGTCTTGACAGGGTTGGTATTGTAGGTTTGGATATACACTCCATTGTTCAGTCAGTGCAAGCTAAATTCATTCACCACATTATCAATGAGGAAGAACATTTGAGCAATATCCACGGAGGCATGCCCACTTTGGTAAAATGGTAAGGAACATAAAGTACTCCATGCAATTATATTACTGACATCAGCAGTCCAGCATTATGTGTAGCCATGGTAAATCCATCCATGCCATGGAGCTGATGTTTATTAGGTAGTTAGAATCACTGTGAGTACAACTATATTGACATACACCTCCCCATCATACATACCAAAGACCAATATGTGTCAACTGGCAGTGCAATTGAAGTTGATCATGCATGGGATTGTTGTAGAGAGCTCAATGCTGAAGATAGGTATTTATGGGCCCTTGAAGTCAAATAACCAGACTTGAACGTGTGTGTTGTGTGTCCTGGTGGCAATACAAGTGTCATTCCCAGAATGATCATAGGTGAGGCACATAATCTCTTTGCCTGTGCTAATTCTTCTTGATATTTTGGCATCAAAGTCTTCCAAACCTTTACCATGCTGTTGCCAAATACCAATGAAACCCAGTCCTGTGCCATAGCACAATGTCTCATGTGTCACCTCTTGGTGGGTGATCTAAGATGTATATGTTATGGGATCAGCTGGATGTTGAATGCCTATATTGTGATGAGGAGTTGGGAGCTGAAGTCACTGTTTGAGGTCTTAGACCCTCATGCCATCAGAGCCTAGTCCCTAGTAAGTCTATTTGTAGGACTGATGCATATAAAACTCACCTCCACTTGCCAGTAGGGTGCCTTTGCTTGAGACAGGCAATTAATGGTGTTTTTGTGTCCGATAAGACATCTGTCAAGACAATATTATTTGGGATCATTACTGCATAGGAAAAACATCAGTGGGTTGTGATGTGAGTCAATGGCTCATATATTGTCACCAGCTTTTAATGAGAGATCATATTAATGCACTAGCATGGATGTATATACAATAACAATGCTTGGCAACAAGACTTGTAGCAACATCTCCCTGGCAACTTTGTTCTACCATAAGGCACTTGCTTTACAATTAGATACTTGTCCTATCCATTTATGATAAAGCATCACTCACACTTGACTGTTTAGTCCATCATGCCTCATACATGTGCAGCAGTCTCTGCTTTCTATCAGGCAGATGGTCCTCTGCAGTCACTTCCATTATTGACTTATCACACAGAATTACTTTATCTGATGCTTTGTTTGTCTTGATCTCCTCGCAAGAAGAGATGACATTCTCCCCTCAGAGGATGTGCTCTTCACCCTTTGCATATATTGACCACCATGTCATTTCATGCAACAATACCTATCCCTTCTCGTCCTTCCACCCCCAAAGTCTCCAAGGTTCTCAGCCAAGCATGTGTTGCAGCTTGTATTCTATGTTACAGATATATGAACATGTTGTATTAGTAATGCAAGGGCAGAGCCATATGAAACATCAAAACATCAAAAATGTGATTTTCTATGTTTTTATTCTTGTAGAAGGATCCTGTAGATGTCCTGTGATACTTATGTAATAGATATACTCCAAATATACATAGGAATAGACCCCACACTCTTATTAAGGTCCAGTCCTCCAGGAAAATTTTCCCATGGGGTAAACTACTAGGAGAAGGTGAGTACACTATATCACAGAAACTTGTCCTATGGTCCTGAGCTCCTGATACATTGTTGCTACTGTTAAATAGATTCTGGGAACAATTTATTCAAGTTTATATAGCTAGAAACCAACAAATGCGAACCTATTGTATGTTTTCCTACACAAATGCTGTATCTACTGATGTAGGGCACTTTAGGGGGTCAAATACATGATGGAATCTCTTTATATACACTGCTAAACATGTTCTGAATACCCTATAGCACTCTCTCATCAAAGGGGCAAAAATGCAAAACTATTCTGTATGTTATTCTATTTTAAAATGACCCTATAGGAGGAATTGAGATATAAATAGACCACAAAAGTGGTCTATTAGGCTCTATTATATATATACTACCTAAACTACTACTTATCTACAAAGGGGGGATTATTGTGGTGTAGTGGTGAAGCAGGAATATGCTGGGGAAAGTGTGGGAATATTTGATATTGTGGAGGTGACCAAATTGAGCAATGTTTTGGGTGTTGTGGGGTAATTCCCACGCTAGGGGGCCAAAAATGCGAACCAAATTATGTGCTGTGAAGAAATCCCTGTAGTGGGTAGCTGAAAATGTGAAAATTAATTCAGGTATTGTAAAGTTCCCACAGTAAGGGGCTAAAACTGCACAGTACCCCAGTGAGTAGTGAAAATATGAGGTGTGGGAATAATGCACCAGATTTGGTCCCTGACAATAACCAAGGAGTCTATCAACACCTGACCATCACCACTTATGTTACTACTTAGTAATATCAGTAGATGTGCTACAATGTTACTAATTAGAGGGAAAAGTCTACCACACAAGACTTCAGCAATTTCTTCAGTGATTAGCAGTGACTTGTAAGGTATTTTCTTACCAGCTATTACC
>MU172288.1:443458-520572 GCA_016695485.1 Suillus hirtellus
GGTGGCTATATCTGGTGTATAGCTGGATGGCATAAGCTGGTAATTCTCATTGATTCTCTGCACTGTCTCTCATGACCTACCAACATGCAAGCTCGTCGTCATAGACAACAAGCTCACTTATATAGCTCAAATTCAATCCTTTTTCAAGCACTTTTTGCCTCTTTGAATGGGGACATGTATTTTATTTCTCTACCAGCAATATTTATGGGTTTAATGGCCCTATCTAGTGCATACAGATATGTTCATGCTCTGGGGCTAGCTTACTAAGCTTTCTAACCCTCTCCATCCCACCATCAATGATGAGGAAGCAGCTCACTCTCTGTTTGACATTACGCCATGTGATGATGATGGTCCTATGTAGCTCTGGTCCACATACTTCGTCAGCTGGACTCTCTCGTATATGCTAGGATCATCTTGAGGCTGAATGCTTGAGAGAACAACAAGCTCGTGGTAAGCCCTATGTTACTATGTCCTTGTCCTTACATTTACTTTCTTTCCCTCATCTGTCCCTCTAGATAAACACCTTTTGCTTTCCACTGAGGCCACTATCAAGACCAGAACCATATTCAATGCTGATGACTTCCATAATCCTTCATATTTGCTTGCCACTGAGGCCGCTATCGATAGTTTCATGTTGTAATGTAAAATTTTATGTTGCTTTTAACGACAAAGATACAGGACATGTTTGTCCCATTAGTTGAAATTTTCAGAAGGAAATTAAGGGCTACTACTCATCCTCTGAGTCAGAGGATGAACTCAATGACCCATCTATATCACTACTGACAGTGACTGTACTCTGTTCAGCGGTCTTAGTGGCGCACTTTTTCCTCGGCTTGTACACTGCCTCACCATTTGCATGACACACTCAATTACTGGTTATCCTTTGCCAAAGCTCATCCTCTGTGAGAGTCATCCAAGTACAAATCTTATTGTCAAGCACATTGAGCAGTGCTTGTACCTGCTTTCATCCACCTATGTGTGAGGGATTTTGGACAGGCAAAAGGGCTGAGGGCCAACCCTGTAATGTAACACCATAGCACTTGACAATGGAACACTTGTATTAGCATAGTTCATTATGATCTTGTGGTTAGTAATCTTGTTCTCTCACAAGATATAGTCTGATAGTATAACAGTTATTAGTTGATAGACAGATAAGAGAATAAATAAATGTAGCCTACCTAATTTATCTTGAAGATGTGTCCTGCATTCGCTAATCATCTTATTGAGAGAATGAGGCTGAGTGGTTGAAACATTGGTATCTATCAAATATAATATTGGAAAGAGGGCTCAAATGAATAAAAATAAAAACTTACCAAACCCCAACACAACAAAAGCTTCAAGTTTTAAAGCCAAGCACCATGGCTCCAAGTCAAGAACAGCACACGTGAACTTCTCTGCTTTCTCAGAAAAGAAAAGCTTAGCTCTACTAAGATCCTCAACACCTCCTCAGACAGCTATGTAAAACCCTTCAATTCCAAGTCATGAACATAATGCCATCCACTAAGTCTCGACATTAGCAAATGAGTGTAGCAACTCAAACTAAATCAAACCTCCTGATCCATTGCAGCAAAGGATGTGAGCATATCATGCTGCATGGCCTTTGGTTGTCACAGACCATTTTTTGGTTTTCAATGCACTTCTTCATAACCTGGTTAACAAACACATTTTTCTGAGCAGCAGTGAGCTTTGAATAATTGTGCTTGAGAGTCTCCTTGTGATCTTCAATGAACTCTGTCAATTTCCAGCAGTCACCACATGAAAGACCTAAGAACTTGTGTTAATTCTACTAACAAGGAACATACTGAATCAACATACCTTTATTTATGTCATTCAAGCGCTGACAAACGAACCCATTCCATGCATTTGGAGCATGCTGATGATGGACAATTTTCCCGCCAAGGTATAACTGACACCATGTCCAGCACTCGGACCTAGTAATTAATTAGTACTATTATCACAATAGTTTTATGATGAACATACTGCCTATGTTTTTTTGCAAGTCCTTGGACTTCATCCATGTAGGACACTTGTGTATCATTGATGTCATTAGTAAGAGATACAAACTTTTCACAACATGTAGCCTTCTGAGAGGTAGTGAGCTGCGGACAGACCCTCTTAACAACAAGTGTCTTCCCAGTGTGTGCCATTGTCTCAAAAATTGGCAGAGAAGGAGGTTCAAAAGCCTCAAACTTAAATATTCGAGGGGGGACAGAGGTGATCTCGAAAATTGGTAAAGAAGGAGGTTTGAATGCCTCCAACTTAAATACTCGAGGGGAGGACCATGGCGAAAAACCAGAAGTAAATTTTTTCTGCAGACAAAATCAAATTTTATGACATTAGATAGACTAGTAGTAATTGCAAGGATCTAAACTAATATATACCATTATTACATGGTCAACCATAACATGAAGCAGAAATTAACTCACTAGTAACACCTGCCAAAATGGCATGCATGAATTTCAGCATGGTTGACATCAAAGGTTCAAACACTAGGTTCTCCTCAAGGACATACTGCCATTGAGGCACCTTGAACCTGGCATCCTGGTTAATGCAGCTGTGTATTTTGCGCAAAACACCCCTTAGAAGATGGTGAATAGCAAGCCCAGCCTTAACCATCTCAAAACTAACAGCCCCCGAAGCCAATGGCATGGTCGAAGTGCTGGTAGTCACAGTCTTGCAAGGACTAATTGAAACCAAAGAAGTGGGTGCTGAAAGGGCTGATGTTTGTGTGTCATTTGGAGGTGTGATTGAAGTCATGGCATGAGTGACAGTGCCAAGAGTAGACTCAAATGCTGATATTGAAGTAAGAGACCATCAGATCAAGTTTGAAGATCCAATGCGGATCACTTACTCTTTAGCTGAAGGTGAGGTGGTATCTTCACATAGGCCCAACAACCACTGAAAAGCTCCTCACAAATCTCAGGTAAGACTTGATTTTGAAGTATTCTGGATATTCCAGCAATAGCTTCTGCAAGAGCAGGAATGGGTGGATGAGATGAAGTAGTGAGCAGCTTGATATCTGGTGACCAAATAGCCAAAAAGTTTTGTGGCTTGCCTCCCTTTCCTCAGCAGATATGAATTCTTTGAGGTGACTCGGGGAAGTGTTCAAAGTCAAAAGTTGCATGAAAGTGGATGGCAAGATAGTTGCACTAGCTTTGCATAAAAATTGTGATAACTAAGTAGAAAAAGAGACTCACCAATAAGCTCATGTCATCATTGAAGAAAGCAAGATCCAAGTATTGTAGCTGATGAAAGCCCTACATAAAACATTATGTATCAGCAGTAGATAGATAATGCTCTATGTAGAGTTCAACAGTAGATAGATAGCATAAATGAAAGATCAAGAAAAGTGGGCCATCCTTTTGCAGGTCAACCACTAGATTCTGGATGTGGGTCCTGAAAGCAGATCAATTGACAAGTTCACTGTTGCTAAATGAAAAGTGCTAAATCATTTGCACTTAGTAAGGTTAGTCACAAGCAGCAACATCTTGACTTTCCTACCTCACGATTGTTCTGAACAAATGTATTGGTATAATGGCGATATTCCTTCAGATACCATTCATGTTAAATTCTCGTACTTTTAAATTGTATTGTAAAAGCAACATCATGCTACACTAAACATTACTGTGAAATCTGCTGAATACAGGACTCAAACCATGCTGACTGCTTGCCTTCCAACATCAGATCACATTCCTCCTCATTCTCGCTGCCAGTGACCACAGCATTCACTTGCAAGGGGATAGAACTGGTGTATCCTGGTAAGCTATATATGCATGCAAGGTGGTTGCAATGTGCGTAATTAATCCGGCGTTGACAATTAAACAATGACTGCAACTCTGCGGCAAGTAGTGTATCTGTTGAATCAAGTTCTGTAGCCATCCACTTGATATCAGAATCCTGTGTCAACCCATGCCTGCAGGTGTTGTATTTCAACATTCAGTTGAGTTATTTCTTCCTGCGCACGAATGATTTTGAAATACTTATTAGCCATTTTGTGATGGGTGCCATTGCTCCATGGCTTTGCAAGTATGTCATAACATGAGCACTTGAGAATCTCAAACTCACTGAGAGCTGCATAAGACATAACCTCGCTGTACTGAAGCATAGGCCATTGGGGATTTTGAGAGACAGTGAGTTTATTGTATTTGTCAAGTGCTGATAAGATTGTGCCAGGATGTTTCACAATGGCTTTGGAGATCTGTTTCCAAAGTTTATAGCCTAAAATCATATAAATGGCAAAATATGCATAAAGATTGATAGCTACCTGTGGATGCGAGATTTGCCTTAGATAGCTCAAACATGTGTTGCACAACGAGACCTTCAAGATCTTCAACAGCACAAATAAATCAACACTTTCAGCTGTATTCCAGTGAATCAATATACTCACAAGACTGAGGGGACCATCGTGTGACTACACCCATTCAATCTTCAATATCCTCAACAACACTTATCTGGACTTGCAGGTGCTGCTCAGTAGCATGTCGAACTGCATGTCCTTGTTTTGTCACATGCAAAGCATCTTGACTAAGGCCTGAGTCTGGCCTAAATGATGAGGGCATGTATGACACAAATTGGTTGTTACATGAAGCTTCAAAAGCAGCCCTGAAACATGTCCATAATTTATGGAGCAAACTTAAAAAATATGACTCACTGGTACTTATCGAGCTTCTCAAGTGCTTCAACATACTCAACTGCAGTAGCATCCTGCACAGGCTCTACAGCCACGGCCTCCAGATAAGCGAGCTCTTCTGCAATCCTACTTTCAAAATCAAGCCCCTGCCCAGGGAATGTTGCACAATAAGCTTTGAGTTCCTTGGTGTAGTCAGAGATCATAGTTAGCACTTGCTTGTGGTTATTCAGAATAAACCAGCCTAAATCAAATTCTTGAATGACCCGAAATATACTAAGTTGTGTGCTCACTGAGTTCAAGGTACTTATCAATATCCCACTGGTTGAAATGAAGCTCCAGGAACTGAACATAATGGAAATGTGATCCATGACATATAAGTGGCACTGCAGCATTAGAGGCTGCAAACATGCACTCACATGTCTCCAAGTCCTCAAGCCCAAATCCACGCAAGTAAAGAAGGTGATGTTGCAGCTGGCACTTGCGATTGTGCGTGTGGCCATGAAATGCATTGACAGCAAGAATAAGATGATGGTTGCCAGCTTTCTGTCAAATTGAGCTTGCGGCAACTGTTTTTCAAAGACTGCATCCAATGTCGCTACCAATGCCAAGGTGGTCACCAAACACATCAATTAGTTTGTTGATTGTTGCCAGAGGGTCCTTTGCCCTAGAAGCAATCAAGACGTGATAAGGTAAATAGATAAAAATAATGTACAGCTCTTCACTGTGCCTCATTTCAGTAAGAGCCTGAATAATTCCATGCCAACATGCAGATAAAAAGATTCCTGTCTGCTCGAAGACATGGACAGTGTTCTCACTCCCAGATGTAGATTTGGCTGCTTGCTAGTTGTCTGTGCATGTAAGAGATTCATTCAGTTGAACAGACTCATTGCCAATGCTCCATTCACCAGGACATAAGTGCACATCATCTTTAAACTTGTCGACATCTTCTGACATGATCATATACCTACTTGGATAAATTCAGTGGTCAGTATAGCCTACATTATCCATTCATTTTGCAGAATTGTTGCTGTCCATAGCCCTGAGAGATGCAGGAAACAAGGCAACTTCATCAGGTTGCTGCTAAACACATTCAGAACCAAAAAAGAGAGCACCAGTACTACTGACCTTGAAAGTACATGCAGGGCAGCTGTTGTGAAGTGGCCAGTCAGGGTCAGATTGACCAAGTGCCACATCAACATGTGATTGAATCTCATGAATGATAGCAAGGTAGACATCAAAAGCGATCGCAAATTGTTTATGAAATATTTTGATATATGTGACCTAAACTAAACAGTGAGCCGATATATGTTGCAAATGATGTGACATATATTGTGTAGTGTGCATAACACTTTGGTGAAGGCCTGGACACTGAATGATGACTGTCATCATCAATGTCATATCCTGTATTCTGGACCTACATCTGATAATATTCCCACGCCTCATCTGGACCTTTGGATGTCCTATCCATGTCTCCAGTTCTCTATCTATCCGGATCCCTGCACCTTTGCACATCCACATCCAAATTCCTTTACCTTCGCAGCTAGCCTGCATCATTCATCCTTTGTCCTATCACCCTAATAATATATCTCACATATCCACACATCTCATCTGGACCACATCCAGTCTGGTCTGGTCTGATCCGATCCTATCTGACATATAGATACATTTCCTGAGCATATAATGTTTACACAGCCTATCTGGTATTTCCTTCTTTCCATTGTTTCAGCTATATCTATTACCAGTATGCTTACTGATCCATTAACCTATGTTCATTTCTGACTCGCATTTGTTAACCTTTGCCTATTGATCTTTCCGATAGTCACTTAGTATATAAACTCTTGTATATGTCTTGTAGTACCTCAGTCTGAATATCATATTAGTCCTCGCACTAGATCTCACTCTAAGTCTTCATATCAGTTCTAGTCTTCCAACTTAGACAGTATCCACCTCAGGCCTAGGGAGGAATTCCCTAGGCTGGAGATCTGATCCTCCGATCCTCCACTCATCCACTCATCCACTCATCCACCCATCCAATCCTCTGAAGTTTCTGGAAGTCTATCCGGATCTTTCCTGCAGTCCTCTGGACCTATTCTGCTTCAGACTTTGTCCTTGTAGCCTTTCCTCTATCTGCTTCTACTCAGGACAAGTTCTAAGTAGCCATTACATGTATCTGTATTAGGATGCAACCTTATTGTAATTTCCGGAAGTTCCTCCGGAACTTTCCCGTACTCATCTGGAAGTTACTTGCACCTATCTGGAAAGTCCTTCCAAAGTTTCCCATGCCTTCAGATGTCCTTTGGACATCTTCAGATGCCTTTGGACTTTCTTCAGACACCAATCTGAAATTAAGGGCACATACTCGGGTAAGGGGTGCAGCGCACAAGCTGAAGCCAAGCCCCTCAGAATCAGTCCTACCCTTTGTGCATGGTCTTAACAGTCAAAGCTGATGGTAAAAATCAAGACATGGTAGAGTGATCACAACTGTTGGAATTGTAGGAGAGCAATCAAGCAGACCAACTCACAATAGCGCTATGTTTGCAGCTTCATTGTGATTTTGTGCAATCTTGCACACTGGATGATAGTCTATCTAATATAGGACCTATTGATTATAATGAAAATAACTTGGGATATGTACTGAACACATCAATCTTGTAATGTAAGACCTATTGATTATAATGAAAATAACTTGGGGTATGTACTGAACACATCAATCTTGCCAACATGGAAGTAGTGCACTGATTGATGGCTCTCTGCACCTGTGTCATCATGAGGGCCATGTTTCCAATGAAGATAGGCATCAGCAAGCACTTGCATCTGAGCACTCCAGGCTGCATGTATATTCGAATTGCATTCATCCCATGTGCGCTGGTCATTGCGGTATCGATTACAGCTGTAAGAAGGCAAAGGTCATAATCTGAAATCAACTTTAAAAAATTACTTGCCTGGTGTTCAACTCCAGGAGTCCATATGAAGAGAAGAGCTTCTCTTTAGTTGAATGGAGTGGTCTACCCCCATTTCTATTGCTCTTGGTACTGACATCACTGTTGTAGTCTTCAGAATGGTGTGCCATCGAATTGAGATTGTCAAGTGAGGGATTATGGAAGTCATCAGCATTGAATATGGTTCTGGTCTTGATAGTGGCCTCAGTGGAAAGCAAAAGGTGTTTATCTAGAGGGACAGATGAGGGAAAGAAAGTAAATGCAAGGACAAGGACATAGTAACATAGGGCTTACCACGAGCTTGTTGTTCTCTCAAGCATTCAGCCTCAAGATGATCCTAGCATATACGAGAGAGTCCAGCTGACGAAGTATGTGGACCAGAGCTACATAGGACCATCATCATCACATGGCGTAATGTCAAACAGAGAGTGAGCTGCTTCCTCATCATTGATGGTGGGATGGAGAGGGTTAGAAAGCTTAGTAAGCTAGCCCCAGAGCATGAACATATCTGTATGCACTAGATAGGGCCATTAAACCTGTAAATATTACTGGTAGAGAAATGAAATACATGTCCCCATTCAAAGAGGCAAAAAGTGCTTGAAAAAGGATTGAATTTGAGCTATATAAGTGAGCTTGTTGTCTATGACGACGAGCTTGCATGTTGGTAGGTCATGAGAGACAGTGCAGAGAATCAACGGGAATTACCAGCTTATGCCATCCAGCTATACACCAGATATAGCCACCTGGCTATACACCGGGTACAGCTAGGTAATAGCTGGTAAGAAAATACCTTACAAGTCACTGCTAATCACTGAAGAAATTGCTGAAGTCTTGTGTGGTAGACTTTTCCCTCTAATTAGTAACATTGTAGCACATCTACTGATATTACTAAGTAGTAACATAAGTGGTGACAGTCAGGTGCTATCCTCCACTAAGGAATGACAGAAGCACATCAAGAAAAAACAGATCAAAGTAGAATTGGCATTAGAAGTAGTCTGACTGTATCAATGTTAATTTGATTGTACCAACTAAATATTGTTGTCCTTTTAATCATAATGATAAGGATAAGAAGTATTGCTTCTTATAACCCCCATGATACTGGATATTGTCATATTTGTTGTATTGTATCATTCCTATCGAGGTGAGCAGTTATCTTCAAATAAATTTGTGAAAATGCTTACTCATCTTCCAAGACAAGATGTCCCATCTGATAACTTTTCTAACCTCCTGTCCTGATGATGATGATCCTGGTCCATCTCTGGAGTCCCACCCTCCCCATGAGCTTCATCCTATGCATATTGATCCACCTCCACCCCAGCCTGTTGCGACCTTGGCACACACTTACCCACCTGAGTCTGACCTGCCCAATGAGGACTTGAGGATGTCACTATATAACCCCTGGGAGGCCATCCATAGAATGAGGGATGATGAGGATGATTGCATCAGCCTTGCAATATCTATACTTATATCCCAGCTAATGAATATTTAGCCTACCAAGCTCCTTCTTAAAGAAATGGATCAGTCAGCTAGGCTGCTTGATGACATTCATGAACTACATTATGGCAACCATAAAATATTGCACTGAAAGTGCCATATTCAGGTAAGGCATTGTTTCAAATAGTAGTTGCCTTACTCACCTTCAGATAAATGCCCACTCACATGAGTCAGAGATGCAATTGATCATTGAGCAATATCTTCAGAAGCTCAAATCCCTTGAACTTGAGAAAGTCGAGGCCATTACTTCATTATTGCAGTAGCACCACAATGAAATTGTCACACTCAAGGTGAGTCGAGTTCACTTTACAATATGGATTGTTATAATATTTAAATGGAGAGTCAGGTGGCATTTGACCTTCATGAAGTACAAAATACTGCACATGTGGAGCGAGATTATGTACTGGCAGAGAAAGAGGTATACCAATGCAAGACTACCTTAGCAAGAGAGAAGGTGTTGGCTGAGAATGAGATTGAATTGGCCTGCTTGACTGCTCAGTATAGTTCCAAGAATGTTTCATTAGATGTACATATCAAAATGTGGGCAGGATGAGGTCTCTGATAATTTTGTAGAGTCAAATCCAACAAGCACACATTGCAGCATCTGCGTCACTCCCTGCATGGTGTCATCTCACAGGCAAAAGGCCTATTGTTACATGCACTAACATAATCAGGTTTTTGCCAGTAAGGCAATATTTGTCACATCCATACTATATTTCATCACACTTTTCTAGATTTCTGATGAGCATCCAGAATCTCCTGTAGACAAAGAACCTCAGGCCACCAGCAGTGATGATGCTAGACATCTCCTAACATCATTATTGGCAGATGTTCCAATTGAGAAGGCCATGGTTGGAATGCTAGCTGAGGCGCTTGCAAAGTCCCTTCAGCGTCAACAAATTGCTTCTCATCCTGAAAGTCACTCCAGATGCAAGAATGCTGACCACCCTGTAGAGTGTTTCACTGATGCTCAGCATCGGAACAATAAGGTGCATGACTCACTCTTTCCAACAACATTGCTAATGTGGCCCCAGGCGAATGTCCACGAGCTATTCCAAGCAGAATTCCATCTTACAAGAGATGAGGACTATATGCTGTATAATGGAGCATCACAGGAAGTTGTTATATCTTTCATAGATGGCAGGGGTCCTAGTCTGGACCCACTTATGCTGCAGTGGGATATAATGGCCACACACACAAGTTGGAGTGGAACCAACAGGTCATCGACATGCTCTTGTTCCTCTATATATCTATGGAGGAGCAGAACCACTGGACCCCAAGGTCTCATCAATCGATCACTGATGATATCACATTGAAATTCCTTCAATGTCACAAGTGCTGGAGAAAGGCCCCACCTCTCCTTCACAATGACGGCACTTGTGAAAACATGCAAGAAGTGGGAGATCATTTGGTTGATCAGATGAATGAACGATTGTGGCTGGCTAGAGTCCTGAGTTGTAGGAACACAGTAAGTCTTTTTTTTGGTTTGTTGTTCATCGAGTCATTAACAGTCAATTTACTCCCTAGAAGTTTGAAACTTGCCTAAAGGTCACATTGACCTTACTCAGTGATTGGAAAGTGACACAAAAGGATGATCTACCTGTGTGGAAGTATTTGCACTCCATTGTAGAGACATTGGATAAAGATGGGATGAGCTCTGACAAGAGTGACATCGATAAGTGCCAAGTTCAGGCTCTTTAACTAAAGAGCATGCCTTGGAGAGCCAATTTCAGTCATGAGATGAAAATCATTGACACACAACATTTGGCAGGTGCAGCAATCTTCACTCCAAGGGGAAACAAGCCCACTAAGCACCTTCACAACCCTAAGTGCGAGTGTTTGTGACCAGCAATCGCAGCTCTACCTAAAGCATTTTACAATGCATCATAGTTGAGTGAGCAGTGTCCAAAGTTCAAGGTATCTGACACAAAGTTTCAGAGGATAGAAATTATGGTTGCACAAAAGTGAAATCACCCATTGTCGGTTGTATAATTGTATAGTTTAATGTAACATCACCTGTAATATCTTGTCATTGATTGTACTATCTACCCTTGATGACTTGTTTGATGACTTGTTCATTATAGTGGGCACTGTCATTCAGGCAGAGTTGAAATGCACCAGTCATTCCCTATATTAGGTGTGATCTTTGCTTACTTATTTTTTTTGTGCTATCTGACATTACTTTGTACAGAGGTTATTTATGACAGTGTATGCTTAGACTCACTCCTTTGATTATACAATGTTTCACTTCTCAA
Source organism: Suillus hirtellus (assembly GCA_016695485.1). NCBI lineage: Eukaryota > Fungi > Basidiomycota > Agaricomycetes > Boletales > Suillaceae > Suillus > Suillus hirtellus. The sequence goes on from MU172288.1 coordinate 454,777, forward strand.
CATTTTATATCCTCTGGGTATGCTCCTGGCATCCCTATAGGGGAGCCTAGTAGGACTCATGAGGTATTACATTTGTTAATTTTGTGTGAATGCACCTGGTTCCGAAGGTTCTGGTTTTAAGCTTTCAATGAGGGATTGTATTGCTGCAGGTGGGCTGCCATTAATCGATCAAATTTTCTAATTAAAAATCCATCAGTAGTTATGATGAAATCAAAATTGACCACCTTATGCCTTCTTGCCCATTGTTCTCTGCACCAGTTGGAGGATGGCTAGGCATAATCTTGCTTACCACAATATCCAGGAGTGCTACCTCAAGCACTGTGTGGATGCTCTCTTATACAAGGTTGGTAGTGGGATGCCCTCTTTTACAAGAACTATTGATACACTTGTTGACTGCCTTCTGCAGGGAGCAAATAAGTATTCATTTCTGCAGACATAAATGTCCTGCAATCCAATTGCCTCCAATAACATTGCCAACATTGGCCATTCCACTTAGTTCTGGAATGACATCAAAGATGTCTATCTTCAAATTCTGTAAGTTCTGTTGGAACCTGCCAATTTGATGGTATCACTGACCTCATCACCCACTAGATCAATACTTGCAGTTTCCAATGACCTATTGGGTTTGTCAAGAATCATTGTGGATCCCATCCATAAGGGTTGAGTATTTAGCTCACTGATAAAGTAAGTTAATCTATGTTGCAGAGTTCATAATCAGTTCAATTGAAGGCACGAATGGAAGGACTCATTCAGGTGAACCATACAGGAGCATCTTTGTTTCTGATAAATTCTTTGTAATGCAAAATTATATTACTTGTTCCTATCTTGCATGAAATCATGCAGTTGCACAATTTGAGCATCAGTGATTCAATACTCTTCGCAATTGAACTCCTCACCTGAAAGATCATGTAGTGGGAAGTCAACTGTCTGACAAAAAAAATCCCAATAAATAAGAATGGAATGGGAATAAAGTATTTTGTGTGAAGAAACAAACATTTTGGGTGATATGTTGTAATGGGGGAGCCTACCACTCTCTGGTATAATTCCGTGCTGGATGAGACATTTTGTTGTGTGAGTAGTTCCCACATGCTAAAATTATTCTTCCACTTGCATTGTCAGTACTTCATTCAGCCAGCTACGATCCTCTATTCCACAACCCACATTGTCAAATCCACTGAGGTAGTGGACCTACAGAGAATACAATAGGAGGTGAGTGCGCAAGTCACCTTGCCATTTATATGTATTGCACAAAAATGAACCACATGGACAGGCATCTAGGTAAGGACAATTGCATCAAACATAACAGATTTTCTAACACCCTTGTGAGGCGCCTATTAATTAAGGCATAAAAAATCACACAGCACTAAGGTTCTGAGGATACATGCCATATGATTTGTCAATGAGCAAGGAGCCATACAAAAATAACATTTGCTTCAGGTGACACTATCGAAAATAATAATCAGAGTATTAAATATGGCTCTCTGTCACCGAATAGCATGCTGGCGAGCCCTGCATTACCATCAAAACAATCAATATCTCAGGTGTTTACTAGTGCTTATTTGGGAGCATGGCTTTGGAGCAAATCCTCTTCCTATGTCATTGTAATCGGCATACCCATTTCCGATGTCACCCAATAATAAGCATCGATGTCCTTTCAAAGGAATGAATTAGCACTCGTTGTTGAAGCAAATATTTATGAAAAAAGACATACCTTCAGTTGGTTGTGGAAGCCTTACTCTTTCCTCAGCCAATTCCCAGATCAGCATGTCTCCCTGTCCTAACTTGGCCCAGCTCATCCACTGCATAGGAAGCAGCACAACTTGAGGATTGTGGAATCCATATTTGTTCAACCACCTTGTGACATGTCTATGTGTTTCACTGACCTGGAACCCAAGCACTCACAGTGTTGTACTACTGACAAGGCGCTTCACCAATTCAATCATCAATTTCCCCATAACTAGACCCACTATGATGTGAGTCAAAGACTGAAGATCTTCTAACCTGGTGTATGGTTCTGTGATTAACAATTGATCGTTGATGTCGAGATGTGTGAGATTGTGGAAAACATTGCATTGTTTGATGGCCGTTATACAATTGACGTCCATGACAATTGTCAATGACTTCAATGGTAGTGCATCCAGGGCATGCAGGAGCTGCGACAGATCTTCAATAAACGCTTCAGTATTGACTGCAAGTGATAGGCACCTGATACTTTGAAAAGTCCTAGCAGGTCAATTAATGTAGAGTCATCTACAGAGCCAAAGATACAAATAGACTTGACCAATCTTTGGGCAAATTCCATGGGAATCAGATGCAAATGCATGCACAAGATGAATCACTTGGCCCTGTTTTCACCATGGAGCATGATGCTCCTATATAATATTTGTTTCATCCTGCTGCAGTGGTCACTGAGTTAAACACCATTTTACGATTATAAAAGCCAACTGCTCACCATTGATGTGTGCACCGAGAGACACTCAGGTTTGAGGCCATGTGCCATCTCCAATGACTAGCGAGAGCTAATATCCTTTGCAATATTTCCAGTGGAAGTTGGGGAATCATGAGCAATGGGGCGTGCCAACATAATATAACTACTATTTATATATACCCTGAACATAAAAACACATGTTATGCAGTTTTTATATAGTGCCCGACATGCAATAGCCTTCATGTTCAGTTCATTGCATGCCACCTCCATTTAGCCTGTCACAGACTCCACACATGGTCAGTGTGGTGAGACATTGTCATACATATCGACCACATACCTATATGAAAATGCACCTGGTAAATAGCATGTATCATGCAGATAGTTAAATTGTCTGAGACCTCTATGAAAAATTGCTCAAGGAGCACATGAGCAGATACTGCCTGCCATACCTCCCAACCACGTAGCCGCATCATTATGTAATTCATGCAACATCTTGCTAAAAATGAGGTTAAAACAATTGCAACATGTGTTTGTCCATATATAAGATGACCACATTGCCTGAATAGAATGTACATACCATAGTCCCCATGTTCCAAATGCATGCAAGAGCATTTTAAACCAATATGACATCGTTGTCTTACATATGTAAGTATATAAGGAAATATTCAATACACCACGTGTTGCGCTTGTTTGTTTCATATCCATTGTGTTATCCATGACCAAGTGGCACATTTGAATGTCAACCACCACCATCATGGTCTCTCAATTTCCACTGAAAATCTTGCAGGAAATCTTGTCTCTTGCCTGTTGCTTCCCACAAGACGCCGCCAGAATAATGAGGGTGTCAAGTCGGACACATCCATGGTAAGGATATCATTCAATGTCGTAAATATTGTTTTATATTGATTGTCCTTGAAGGATTGAAAGAATCATGTATCAAAAGATCAATCTTTCTGAGGATTACAAAATGAACGATTTCATGGCATGTCTTCAGCTGTGTCTCATGCCTGTCCAATTCGCAAACACAGCCATAAATTCACTTTGGCTAGACGGTCATGTAGATGCCTTAACCATGTTGGAAATCCTCTCCATTTGCAGTGGCGTCAAACACCTCGCGTTAATGGTTCGCATATCTCCCACGCCGGATGAGTTATTAGCGATATGGCTCGCGTTGGATCGTATGCCACTTAGGTCCTTGTGCCTTTACATGGGCATGAAATTCCTCAAGTCCATTGACAAATTCAGTGGTCTCTGTCACATTACACATCTTGATCTGGTCGATGGAGAGGTCCTCACAAAGGCCAATATGTGCTTAGACGCCCTATACACTTTAACTCACATCTCTGTTATGCTTAGTGTTCATCATTCTGAGCCTGTTGCCATTTTGCGTCTTGTGACAAATGCACGCCTATGCGTCATAGGATTTCGCGTGAATGATCTGCACATTGAAGTCGAATCATTCCTGGCAGCATCAGGAATCCAAGATCAAAGAATGTTACTGTTGCCCACCAGGACCACCAGGTGGTGTGGGATAGGGCAGAGGGAGATGTTATTTTGGGACTGCCTAGATGAGCGTCTCAGGCTACCTGAAGCTCGTAATAGTAAGTGAATAATTCTCGTACGAATCTCAAGTAGTTCACAGTAAGAAATTGTGACAGTGGCACATTGTTGTTTGTCCAAGGAGTTCATGATGAGCATCGCAGGCTATGGCGATTGCACTAAGTGCAAGCAAGTCAAACTTGGATATGATATGGAAGTTGATGATGGAGGAGATGTTGAATGCAATCCAGAAAATGATACTGGAAGTGATTCCGAAGGTGATCCTGGAAACAGTGATGTAATGGAGGCCAACAGTGATCCTGGCGTGGGCACAGTCCAAGCATATATCATGTCAAGGACAAAGCTGAATGGTGAGTGAATATTTCATCAGGACCTTGGTTAGATGTTGACCTAACCGGATGTTACCAGTGGTCCCTAGTTGTTTGTCACGCGATTTTATCTTGGGAATCGTTGGGGACGAGGACTGGGACACCTGTATTGAACACCATCCTGCAACTCATTATGAAGGAGACATCAAAGGTGATCAAGCAGGAGCTACTGGACTTGATTCCCAAGGTCAACCAGACGGTGATATTCAGGACGATTGATTGAACACTTATAACATGAAGATCTCTAGTGCTTAGTAGGAGTATCACAGCCTTTAAATGTAACACTGCAATGGTCGAGGTTGAATACATGCACGTTATGGCATTTTCCAATCACAACTAATATACATTCAATGACGTTTGACATTTTCCTCCACAAGTATGACTATAATGGTACATGTGCAGTACTTAGTGTCTGGAAATTATGTGTGTAGCAAGACATTATGTACATCTGCCTGTAATTAACGAATCATGCAATGAATGTGTCACATATGGTAGGAATTGAAAAAAAAACAATCTCCTTTCATCATTCCTGTGAATGTGAATACAATTACAAGTTACAAATGACACAGCATGATGGTGCGGAAACAGAACCCTACAACTGGAGCGATGATTTCATTACTTTGTCAAGATCAGCCCTGTCAATAGGATCTCTGCAGATGAACTGATCACCCATGTATAACAAGTGGTTTGCTGATACCAACTGTGAAACTCCAAGATACCCAAGAACAATGTCAGAGATATCAGAGCTGGATTCTGCAGTTTCTGTATCCCTCACTAAGCATTGACTGCTTCCCTTTGCACGATATTCCTTAGATTTTGTAGCCATCATACAAAGGCTAAGCAGAGGACGTGTGAATAATGCTGATGATCTGGTGAGTATAATTCGAATGTCAATGGGATAATAAATGCATACATATACTCAGAGCCAAGTAGGGAATTGCTATAACCATCCAACGGATGGTCTCCAATGTATGTTCAAGGACCTGGTTGGTTGTTGAGTCAGCAACTTCTGCATCAATATACCTCGCAAGCTCAGTAAGGTGCATGCAGCCATAGTGGTAGAAATGGCCACCTGTGGCAAATGACGCCATGGGAGTATACACCACATGCATTGTGCAAGGTGGTTGTATTCTGGAGTTGGTATTGTTGAGCTATTGAGCTGAAAGATCATAAATGCCTTACAGAATGTCACCAGCCATCAGCATAACCACCTCAGCATCACAGTTAGCCTTCAACCACGCCTTGTGAACTATGAAGTTGGCCAGCCATGTGGGGATGTTTTGAAGATGACTTTGGTTGTCCTGTTGAGACTTTGGTCTAAAAATGGCCCAGAACTTGACCCCCACTTCCATTCATACCCATGTTAATGTTCCCTCCACATCATGATGTGGATATGTTAAGAATCTAGCATGATGGGCCATACCCCATCCTTTTACAGTGAAATTGTGGGGATGTATATTTGAAACAATCACAATGCTGTGGGTTGTTTGATTCCACCCATGGACCAGGCCATGGTCAAGGTTTCTGAACAATAGTTTGAATTAGACAATCTCTTGTCGGCAACATCAAGATACATCAATATTACCTTAGAGATTTAGGCATGACAACTTGTGCAAGTGGGATATCTAGGATACATTGAATCTTGTTCAGGTCATTTGTAGATTCTAAGAATGATTTGATTGTACCATCCATTGTGGGATGGACATGATCTATGGATCAAATCTTCACATCTGAGTGCGGAATCAATCAAGCAGAGAGAGACAGCATTTGACATAACATTTACCATGAATACAGACCAGCTGATGTCAGGATATCACAAACTTCTCCTCTAGGTAGTCATTTGTGATGCTTCCATGCAGTGTATCATGGGCTACGCCTCTGATAACAACAGGCAAACTTTCACTTAGCACATTCCCGACTGTATTCAAGATGTCCTTTCTCCCAAGTGCATCTTGACTTAAATGAAGAACGTGCTTTGAAGCTGATGTTGAAGTTGGAAAATCAGCCATAAATTGGATAATAGGAATATCGACAGCATCACAAACATTGACTTTTCCCTCACCCAAAACCATTGGTAGAATGGTAGTATGACCATCGTTCCATCTCAGCTTCTGGCTGGCAAATGGGACCTGCCTTCCCAGCAGTCTGATAGTGAGGTTGAGAGGCAAATATGACATGAGAGAGACAGATGACGATGTTCAGCATGTCGATAGCATTGTTTGTCCAGTGTGTACCTGATTTGGTAATGTTGCAAATACCCACCATTACAAACACATTTTGGGACACTGTATTTTAAATTATCACGAACAAAGACTGTAGATTTCATGATTGTATGTGATTGTAGTGTTCTAATAAGGATGGTATTTGACATTGTACATAGGTAACATAAGAGCAGCTCTACCCAGTCGCAGCATGCCTATTGTACAAATATATACAACATCTCCATCATATACAGGTGAGGAACGACAAAGAGATTAATACATTTAGCCAGAGGAGTGAATCATATGAGTGAGCCAATCCTACAAAATTGGTTATTTGAATTCAGATTAATCGCATATACTCACATCAGCATTTTCCATGACCGTGGATGACAACTCCGCAACAGGTCCAAGAGTTGCAATGTTTGAATGTTCAGCAGGAGCAGCGACATTTGTGGGTTGATCAGCTTGGTTTCCTTCGCCCATGACCACAATATTTTGGCCATCTGCCAGGAACTCTCCATAATCTGCTTCTATTGTGATCTCTATATGTTCGCCATCTACAAGGGAAGCTCCATTGTCATCTTCTCCTGTGGCATCAGGATTGTCATCCATGGCAATATCAGGGATCTTGGGAGTTGATTCAACTGCAGTTGTGGTGTCGATTGGAATGGTAGTCATCGACAGCGCTGGCATTGTGATGGTTTATTTTGGATGCTTAGATGGCCCACAGCCACCGTCTTTCTGTGAAAGTTCAGGGTCAATATCTAGGATATGGATCGCTACAGGACAAAGTACCTTCAGCGGCGATGGGTGCGATGATGTCCTCTTTCACTTCCCTTCAATATGGCCGATCCGATCATGTTTCCTGTCCAATTCACCTTCAATCTCCCCAATGACCATATCTTATAATGCATCTGTGACCATCTTCTCCTGAGCTTCTACTCCGCTAGTGACATAATCATCATTAACGTCCACAAGCGACAGCCATGGTATTTCCATGTTGGATAACATGCTAATGAAATAATCAGCATAATTCTATGATATGTATTCAACATACCTCAGAGTTACTGCTGGTGGTGAGCCTATGGGCCACGCTTCTTACTGTATATCTGAATTATCCAGCAAAGCAAGTGCCTTTCCCAACGTGTGAAAGAGACACCTCAGGTATCGACCACAAGTGTCAATGTGAGCAACAGCTGAATATAAGTGTTCCATTCCCAGCACTTCATACAAATCGCCCTCATCCTTGAATGACAACCCTCATGGACTTTCCAGAATGAAAAGACCTTGCACTTCATTGGCCATAGGAATCTTGGCCAGCTGGCGAAATCTAACCAGCATCCATGCCCCTAACTTCAACAATATCTGTGAATTGCCATGCACACATGCAGCCTTGTTCCGTGCTTCCCAATGTTCTATCCCAGGAGGGAGGATGATTTCGTCCATTTCATCCTCACTGCTTTGCAACATTTCCAGGTCATATGGGAGTTCTTGCTGAATGTCACACACATCAGTGTATTTCGTGCAGGATACTGCACTACTGACCTGTAGTACAACTGAATCAATATTCTCTGTTGTCAACCTGTGTTCCTCCTCGCCAATAGTCCCAGTCTCATCCGCCTCCTTTACGTCGTCCTCAGATTCTATTGTCATACGACCTCCTGCCTTCTTTCGAGTACGCTTAACAACGATGGTTCCCTCAAAAAAAAGTGAATATTAGAACCGCAAAATTGATATAACATGTACTTACATAGGATTTAGATTCGACAGTGGCCGAGGCATCCATAATTTTATCCTTGTCAGCTACCTGTGACTCGAGTCCGAGAGACTCTGATTTAGATTTCCCATCTTTGATGGAGCACTTGGCTTTAGGAATGGCTTTCCAAGTTTTGGCTGTCTTCTTTGAATCTTCCTTGTCTTCAAACTGACTTGCGACCTGCTCGCTGTGGGTTTCCTATGCAGTGTGATGGAAAATATTGAACATTTAAAAAGTGAAATCATATCTTCACTTCTGAAATCTCCACTGCAGAGCAAAGCTGACAACTTCCTGCCACCTGCGCCATTAACTTCCAAATGACAGCTTTTCTGACATTTTTTGCCTTTACTCCAGGTCGTTTCGGTGCTTTTTCGTCCTTACTATCATCCACATTGATCACCATTCCATCAGATGAATCATGCGAATTCATAACAGGTTCTGCAGTTGCTTTGACCTTTGTAGTCTTTGATGACTTAGATGACTTGCTGCTGCCAGTGGAATTCCAAGGAGGACCTTGCATGATTTAGACCTCAAATGGTTGATCTTTCCCATCAAAATGTACAGATTTTGATGCCTGTTCCTTATTTGGTTGGATTTCTTCCTTAGCTGCTGGTGGTGATTGGAGCACCTGAATGATTTCAGCAGTTAACTCAGCCAGCAAGTGTTTGTGTTTGAATGGACCACCACAGATATTGCATTCAAACAAAAGTGGACATGTAATCCAGCACCAGTGGCTGAATACAGACTGCACCAGATCATTGTATCTCTATGAACAAACGATAAATCACCACTCACTCTCCTGTACCTTTTTGTATGGCTTTTTCTCCCTCAAGTGTGTCCATGAACGTTTCATCTTTTTTAAGGCCACAGCCTGCTGCTCTTTCGTAAATGCGTTGTCGTGCAAAGCGAGTGCAATATGATAATCCAGATGTGTGGACCGCCATTTTGTAGTGACGACATTCGTATCTGTCTGCAACTCTTGCCGGAACACAGCAAGAACTGCTCCCAGGTATGCAGAAAGGAAAATATAGATTTGCAGCTCCTCATCTACGACGGGTGACTTTGGAAGGTCCTGTAATGCTTTCGATGTTGATTGATATAAATTCAATTGGTGGACTATGAGTCTAATCGCATTGACACACTTGTCAGGAATCTTCACCTATTCAATGAAGATCTTGTGTAAATTCAACATCATCAGGAGCATGAGGCTTACTGGTGTCGGTGAAGCATGTATTGTCAATTTGTAGATATTATCTTGCAGCTCAAGAGACAAAGCGTAGTTCATGATGACATCAGTCATAATTGGTGAGTAATCGCAGATGTCCAGTATGAGAGGGGTTAATGTTGGGTACACCATTGTTATTGATTGGTGAGAAGAGGCGTTAGCGAAGAGCAGTCTTGATGTGTGTTTGTAAACTTTAAAGCTCAGTCGTCGGCATTTTCAAACAATGACATTTTGAGAGCGTGGGAACTGATACCTAATTCAAAATACGTGTCGCAATCATCAGCTCAGTATCACTAGTCAGTTTGTTCATTTCCCAGAGAAGCTCATGTGGGAAACCAATGTTCATTTTGTCTATAGTCACATATGATTCCTGTTTTTCAAAATGCTGAAGTCTGGGCATTTCCGATCTCACGTCGCAGCAGTTCCAACAATTAATGGGCCTGCAGCAACCGCACCAGTAGCAACACAACCACAACAACCACAACATTCAGCACCAGCAATAGAGCGACCTCATAGAATACAATGTCAGCCAAGTGGTACAGACAAACAGTCAAAGTCAAAGGCCAGACGCACTAGCCCGAAATCTGATTCACTGAATGCACCATATGTGCGATTGACTCCAATTGTCAATGATGACCCTGCAATAGATGTTGATGATGCAGATCAACCATCAGCACCACATCATCAAACAACAGATGAAGTCAAAGAACCAAGACTGGTATGTCGCAATACACTTTCTATGCTATAAAATGACACACACATTTGTCTTTCATAGTGCTGTATATATTGTCATGAAGTTGGATCATTCATTTGGAGATGCACTGGAGATGGGTGCAATATTCCAGTTTGCATTAGCAAGGGCATGGGAGATCATGGCTGTATAGACGCATCACCAGATAAACTCACAGGAAACACAAAAGTCACTGAGGAGACGTTCCTTTGCCCTAAATGCCATCGTGCAGTAGGGAAACCAATCTCGGTGTGTCCTACCTGACAAGCGCAAATAATTGTTGACTCGGCATGAATAGTACAATGTTCAAGGGTACTCGGTCAGACAAGACTTTCTGCATCGAAATTATTTCCCCCTGCTTGCAATATTCTTGAGTTGGAGTGGATTTGGCAGCCAATACGGGTCGAATATCGTCAAGACATCGCTTATGGAGCATTTCGCTCTTGATTCAACGAGGGTAAGCTATTTGTGCGATTTTGTGAACGTCAGGAAGTCACATCGCGATTCTGCAGCTGCGAATTGCATCACGGTCCCTGAAAGCCGGAAACAACTGTCCCAGCGCCATGGATCCTCATTTCGAGTGGCTAGTGAGGCAGAAGCACAAAGGAAATATGTTGATCTTCGTTAATACCCATTCTGATAGTGAAACGGGAAATCTCGTCGTGTCTGGAAATGCCACGAACCCCACTTCAGTGCCGGTGCTTGAGGTGAGAAGCTGGCTCAAACATGAAAGTTTTAATGGAAGAATAATATTTCTGCGTTTACAGCTTCTCTCCAACTACATCGGCACCCAAAATTTAAAGATGTCCACACAAGCTATTGCAGAGATCAACAAGGGTAAAGGAGCTGGACCATGTGTTCGCGGGCTCGTTATATGTTGCTGTGGATCGACAGGAAGGCTTGAATCAAGTGCAAATGTACTGAAGCAATTCATTGAAAGGTGGGTCATCTGGAACTTAACAAAATTATTGTTCCATTTGATATGCAACCTTGTAGTGAAATATTTGACTTTGTCCTAACCTTCGCTGGCATATCCACCATCGATACAATTGTGGTCCCTGCATTGAATCGTTTCATCGAGAATGTTTACATCTATGACATGGAGATATGGGATGCAATGGAAGAATCATTTGGAGAAGATAGACACATTTTGAACCAATCTCTGGTATTCATATCATTTGCAACAATTCAGTCAGGTCCACACGGCGAGAGAAAATGCACAGTCAATATGAGGCTGCTTGCATACAACATCTTTAAGGATGGCCAACCCTGGGGCCTCAATATCTATAGGTGTTGGAATGTGCAGTGCCAAGCACCTGCATATAACATGATCTTTCACACACACGGAAAGCAATATTACGGAAGGCAATGGGTGGAGACTAAGGTTAGATATACTTGCCTGCAATGCCATATGACCCAAAAGGGCATTCCATGTCCTTCTTGGGTACATGCAGCGCGCTCTCAGAACTACGGACGTGTGTGGTACCAGTGGCCACTGAGTGTGGCACAGCGACGCGAAATAGGTATTATACAATAGCCTCTGCCATCTCAAATTGTGGAATCAAATTTGCTGCTCTATGCAATGATGATGTTAATATGTTCTTGTCCTAAACTTCAATGTATAAGCTTTGCAAATATATGTTGAAAATCATTGCATACCATAAGCAAATTTCAATTAGTGGATAAATCTTGAACAACCAGTAAATCAAATTTTGAATACAGATTTTATATAAATACAAATGTTCATTCATTCCCTAGTTCGAAAGCTTAGTATTGTCATATCTTCATCATGGCTATTATGTTTACTGGACATCTGGGACACATTTGGCGATCATGTGGCTTGAATTATTACCTGTGGTGTTCATAAGAAGATCATTCGAATGTGGGGGTGCGCATCCTCTGTTCCACAACCTTGACGCTTATGTAAGATTCCCATATTCAAATTGTCATAACTTGATTGTACACATTCTCAAACATAGAGTGTCGTATGCAGAAAGCATTAATTTGACGCCCCAATGGTGTCTAAAGTATGTTGTATGGTAGTACAAGCAGAATATTATAATTGACATATGTTTCAGATGTCAGCAAGACACCAACACTGTAATTTTTCATATTGATGCTCCTCCGTGTCTGAATAATCAATGTTTGAAGTGCATTCCAGCATCCAAATCCTCCAGATCATCATGAAAAGACATGCTTGCATCAAGATGTGCAATGTGAGGCTGTGTGGTAGCTTATGGGCAGCTCTTGAGGTCTGTAACAATTGTTTAAGGTATGCTAACTTCTGCTTGCATGGAGTGCCAGTGTCATGGGAGGATTCTTTGTATATTATATTGTCATGGAATAAATGGTGTGTAAGCTGTTTGATTATGTATTTAATGTAGACAGCATTGAGTTCATTGCAGGTTCCTCAGCGGCCAAGAGACCATCAGCAGTCAGATCAATGCATTGGAGCATTACCACATTGTCCTTGGTAGCCAGGAGGATTGGAGTAGTGAGGTAATTGTTGAGCCAGCGAGAAATCAGTTCCACATTGCCAGGCATTCATTGAATTCATCTCTTGTTGCATCGCAAAGCCAGCACATACAAAAAAGAGGTATTCCCATGTCTTTTCTATGGGTGATATCGTGAAAATTGCCTTGCTGACACTGAAAGGTGTGGTGAAGATTGACATCTCAGTATCTCGCTAAACAAATGTAGTAGCTCTTAAGGTCAGTGCAAATTATGGAGATAGTTTCATGCAGGATATCAGGATTTTTCTGCAGGTGATTGTGTGGGGAATATTAAATGTGAACCAGTAGTGGTAGCTGTTTCATCAGCATTTACATCCTAGCCATCTTCCTTTGATTGCAATGTTCACCTCTGGCAGCAGTTGTCAGTACTATTAAAGGTCTGTCAGACCCTATTTTATTGTAGGATTATATGGTCCAAGTGACCCAGCTGCGTGGATGTTCTAATTATAGTATGCCTTCCTTCCTCCATAATTTCCTACAGCGCCGCCCTCGAACCTCGTAGCCGTCTCCTGACCCTCTGGGTATTCCATACATCATCTGTGATGCGCTGTGATGCCTTGCCAATCTCACCACCATCCCCATCCCAGGACTAACATGCTCGCACTGCTACAATTTGTACCATTGCTCGCTTCGTGATTTTCGCCATCGTTCTGCCTCACCTCACTTGTATCTTCAATTGTCTTTACCTAGAATTACTATAGTGGGTTTTGGTGTGTCAATCCAGTTTTATTTTCCTACTAACTGATGCCCCCGTCACTTCAGTCTCACACCATCAAGAGTCGCAAATCCATGTGCTCAAACATCCATCACTCATCTGCCACCCTACTCATGAGGTTAGCTTCCACCTTCCAACACTATCCACCTGCAATGTGGCTGATTGAGGGCAAGCAAGCCATCAGCACTGCCTCATCAACACTTGGACATCCGCTATCATAATGCCCACCCTCTCGTCGCCCATCACCACGTGCAGAACTGTGCACGCCACTCTTGTGTAGTCGGTCATTGAACAGGGATCCAAGTGTGGGTTTGCTAGTTGAGGAGCCAGACAACCTTTCTCCAGTGCTGCCACTTGAGGCAGACAATGAGCACAACAAAGATGATGATGGATGCTCATGCTCAACCAAGAAACAAGGAAAGCACAGGTCATGAAAAGCAGTACAGAAGACGATGACAGACAAGATGCTCAAGAGTCGACACTCTCACTGTTGCACTCCAGAGCTCAGCACAGGATATCAGTCTTACAAGTCAGGGCATGAGCTATTTGTCATCACTTGCACCTAGTGGCTGGATCATAGACTTGAGGAGAAAGCTTATAATGTTCAGCTTTTGTGTATGCATGCACATCACATTCCTTCCCATAACACTTCATTCAATTCTGCCTCCCATCGCCTCACAGGGCCACGTCAGCTCCACCACCAAACCTACCCACCACTGTATCCTCTAATATCACTCCTACCACCTTCAAAACCCGCTCAACACATGAATGCATTCTAGCATGTTTGGTCTGACATTCAGCACAATTGCTGAACTGAGTCAACTGAATGTGACATCCAGTTCAGCATCTGAACTTCACCGATTCACTTGCTCTCTACTCTCACTCACTAACTCGAACCCAATGCAATGGTTATGGTATGTCTAGACACAAGAGACAGCGGGGATCTACTGTCTCTGTCGAAGCATCTATACCAACCATTGAATGAATTCCCTCCTACCACGAACGAGAAGACTAATTTGACGAGTAGTGAGTGGTCTTAAAATGCCGCCTTAAACTCATGCAACCACTTCCAAGTTACAACTCCTCCAATGCCTCTGCTAATGCTTGTTACCAACCTGTTATTCCAGCGCTGATGATAGTACTATATCTACCCGTGAATCAAATGTCCACGCATGCCATGACAACACAAAACAATGGGCAAGACCACGAATGCAAAGATGTGGTACATACATCAAAGAACACAACTCCTGCGCTAATAAAAATTTGTGAGGCCTTGTATTATCTTCCAATAGCTCAACATTTCAGCAAGTTGTGCAATATGACATGTCAGGTGGTAGTGTTCTGTCTTATTAAATATCTTGCATCTCCTTCATCATGCCCATAGTATTGTATTCATGTACTTAGAAATAAGTAACTTTGATAATGATTTGCACCTGCGCCAATCCCTACTAGTAGCTGAAATATTACAGTATGTGAACAGTCTCCACTACAGTTGTTGTATGTGACCAAAAGCTGGACAGCAAATAAATTCAAGTACATAGTAAATTTGTGAGCATAAGATCAGTTTCAGTCCAACTGTATGTGACCAAGCTTCTTAGTAGAATCATGTAAAGTAAATGACCCATCGCACTGCATATTTCGTGGAAAGTGCAGCATTGTGGGTCATTTGGCATACAATAGTACCTAATGGTGGTCTTATTATATCTAGGGACTGCTGTGCTGTTATTCCAGACCATTCCAGATGCTGTGATCATCATTACTCAGTCCATAATCAATGTTTTATGTGTTAGTTGGAATTTTATTTGTTACTTAATTGGCTGTTTAAACCTCTTGAGAGCATCCCACAAGGCTTGTGAGATGCCCTTGCCAGTCATAGCACATGCCCAGGCACCTGAAGTTGATCCACATCCAGTATTCTACAGGTCACTCATGTTATGTTGTCATGCCATTACAAGGTGATTCTCACAGACTCAGTACCAAGGATGATTCATAAAGTGAGATGAGCTCTTGAATTGAGCACACACAGTCTGTTGATATATTTGCGATACAATGTGTTTTATCACATAACCTTATGTACCTCCAAATTCCCCAACTTCAAGCTTACTATAATTCAGCTCGTCTCATTGCCCTCGTTCTAACATCTACACATCTCCGAGATGGACCCTATGGAAAGTGAACAACTAGCCCCACTTAATTCAATTGTCTGCGCAAGTAGCATCCATCATCAGAATCATGACCCTAGCAAGATACAACTATGCACACTGATGAATATCAAGAGCGTGCTTTGTTCCCGCTCTGTCCCCTCTACCATTGTCCTGAATGAATTCTTCAAATAGTCCTAGAGGTCTGTTATGGGGATGGAAATCTGCACAACTCTTGGTATCCTCACTCTAGAGCAAGAAAAATAGTTGAAAGAAGTGTACGTATTTACTATCTCTCAACTCCTTCACTAACTGCTACATCATAGCAAAACTCAGCATGAACACACTGCCTGTAGGACTGGTCTCTATGCTGAATCGCAAGGCATCATTGCAAATGTTTGTCCTTCACTTTGCTCAGATGTTCTCATATCAGCCATATAGAACTTCTTGGACCCTGTCTTCTGAGACACACTAACCTAACAGTAATCTGTCAATGCATATCTACATTGTTTCATGCAGGTTTCCTCTACAGCCACTATCATGGTCTAAATAACAAACCCAACTGCGCCCCAAAATACCTGCTAGCATCACCCTGCAGTGCCTGAACACTAACAGCCTTCCAACATGTAGGTATTCATGCCCAAGGTGAGTATGCCCACCCTCATGCAGAGGCTACAACTGCCACTGGCTATGTAGCAACCACCTGCACGTCAACACTTGATCCATCAAAATCACATTCGAGCTTTATTCTGTGTGCTATTGTCTTCATTTTAGCTTGCACCTTCTCACTATTCTAAGCATAGTGCTATATTATGCATCCACTGCTTCATTTTATGCGCCATTTGTGGTCGTACATGTCTTCCGAATACACCCTCCTTCTTGCCCATTCCTGCTCAACTTCAGCAACATCTGAAGTCGAGTGCACAGCTAGGACACATCTTGACATCACATCCTCCACCACTGGGAGATCCTAGGGCATTCAAGCTGATCATCAAATCATCTGAAATTCCACTCAGCAAGCTCACTGCATGCTTTCAACCTCTGTGTATTAGCACCTATAGCAAAAAGCTCTGTATCCAAACAGTACCAGCTTGAATACAAGGACCTGGGATACATTGCAGCAACAATGTTTGTGGCTGGTTCTGATACAGTAAGCTTTTACATTGCGTTTCGTCTTCACTCAACAGCTGAGACACTTCAGTCTCACTCTAGCTCATGAGCCTTATTTGTGAATGGTGCGTTGGGCTGTATCTGTACGTACTTCCTCTGTCACACATATATTGTATATTACCATGTATCTAAATTTTGAGCCTCCGCATCTGACTTTCGTGTTGTACCAGTCAAGGTATGTTGTTGTGTCTGAATAACCTGCTTGTGCAATAAGAATAAGAGAATAAAATCAAATACAACATGCAAATATGGAATTATGGAAAACACATAGATGCGAGAGGCTCCAGAACACATCCACAATCACACTTGCCAACATTGCAGGGAACATATGGAGATGCTGACATGGGGACGCAGGTAGTGAACATCTGGAGATGCTGCTAAATTGAGGCTCTCCAGGGAATATACCAGGAGGCTGCACTCACCCTATGTGACGAGGCTCTGGTTAAATGCTCTTGAGGGATTGCCACACATCCTTGGAAAACTAGGGAGAAGCCTTCTGAAGGAGGGGGTCTCTCAGACTATATATTTGCTACATAATCATAGGGTCTGACAGTATGTGGGAACATCTTCAAAGGATGTGGAGAGATGTTGTTGCATACAGGTCTCATAATATATTCACACCAATGAAGAACACAGCAAAAATCCGTTATTATACACAGAAATTAAATTATGGAAAGAGTCATTTATGTTGATCGCCGCTCGTGCGCTCCTTCATGACAGTTGCGAGAACTTTGAGTCCAGGAGCATACAGATTGTTGTTGTTGGACTGATATACCCATAGGAGATATCGAAGTATGACTGTAACAAATTGATTGTTTTCATTAGTCTAGGAGAGAATTTTGAATGATTAGTTCCACTAAATGATACACAAATAAAACATTTAATTTACCCATATTCTGTGCAACACTGAACAAACTAATTGCTTGTCCAATACAGCTCGTGTTGAAAGTTCCACAAATGCACAATGTGCCTGCATGAATGTTAATCTAGCATACACTACAAGGCAATGTCTGCATACCAATGGGGGAAGCAATTGATCATGAGTGACATTTGGAAGTGCCTCCTGGCACTCAACAGAGATGTCCTTCATCCAGAACTCAAGCGACATTAGTAATGAGGCCATACTTCTCATAGTGTGGGGGACACATTCATGTCGCAGGAGTGATGCCACATGTTGAGCAATGACCAACCATGCATTGTGTTTGGACTTGATTGTCTATTGTAGTAGATGTTGTCCTTCTGGGTCCAGGAGAAAGGAAGGAATCTAAATAATAAATTTAGTGCACAATCATTTAGATATGGGAAAACTTACGAAAGGTGTAAGACTATTTGTTCCAGTCCATGATTCATGAAGGAGCTCATCGATTGTGTATGTCACTTTGTTCAAATGTTTCTGCATGATATTTGCCCTTCCCTTTGCTGTTGGTAGAGGCTCTTGAGAAGCGAATACTACTGGCTGTCCAGGCTTGGATGGCGCTCGTCTTTGCTGGCCCTTGACTGTGGTTGCAGTGGGGTTGGATTTCTTTTTCTCTCGTAACCTTGACTTTAATGGAGGTGAGAGAGGAGCATCAATGGTTTGAAAAATGTCTTCATCATCAGATACTTTATCCTGTTCCTCAGAAACTGGAATGTCGCCAGTGAGAGTTGGAATTTGGTAAGCAGTTGAGGGATCAGCATCATCTTGCATGAACATTTGACAGGATTCCACATGTGGTGTTTGATTGTGAATTTCATCATTAGCAGGATATTCGGGACTCTCTGGTGATAGCATGTACTGCTCATTGGACTGAAGCAGAAAACCAATTAGTTGCGTGGTCCAGGACAATGTCTTCACAAGCATACATTTGGTTTTGTCTTGGTACATTTCTCCAGGAGCAGATATCCATCAGGAGGGGTTGGATGAGAGAGTTGATAAACATCAGGAAACTCAATGATGGGCTCCAATGGTGTATCAATGTCGTGGTCCAAGGTGGCATTGCCTTGGATGTAAATGTCTGTCTGTACACCATGATCAAACATGGCACAGGTGCTGCAAGGTAGCGGTTCAGGGTTTTGAACAATCAACCCGGATTGCACGCCAATAGTGACCATATGTCTAGAAGTGCACTCAATGTCAACATTCTGTGGGGTTCCATAATCAGTGATGTTGTGTGTGCAATCAGCATTTTATCTTTGTACAGGTTTGATTAATGAATGAGCCTTTGGTGTATCAAACACCTTCACATTGTCGTCTGGTTCAATAGACCCAAGTGTGTGGCCATATTCGACCACACATTCTGTATGGAAGTGTGATGTATACAGGGCATGACCAGCAGCAGTGAAAAATCATGCCATTGCACCATGATCAACTGATAAATCTTGGCATGTCGCCATCATCTCTCCCATTGCAAATATTTCCAAAAACTCATCCTGACTTTTTGCTGTCACAAGCAATCCATTAGCCACTAGGCTCTCCAATGGCTCGCTATAATCCAGCCCCTGGATTTCTCTAAATTGCATCACGATATGGCTTGGTAGCCACCTGCCAAATCCACCAATGAGAACTTGGCGTGCATGTCCCCCAAGTGTACTGAGAGCCATGCTGCGACAATTAAGATCGAAGGGAAGTGGGAACTTTGGAAATGGATTTGCCTGCAGTCAGTTCTATATCAGTAAATATACATGAAATGGTGAAGGATATACATACTACAGATGGATCATCCAACATTACCATCATTTGAGTAGCTAATGGTCCAGAAGCCAGTACATTGACACATGCTTTGGATCCCATCTGGTCACCATCTGTAGTCATGCTAGCATCCACTGCACTCAGTAAGGACTCGATATCTTCCCCGCCTCCACATCCCTGCAATGCTCCACAAAAATCGTGTTCTTTGCATTTTAAATTGTGATATATCTTCCAATTGACTGAATAGAAGGATTAGGGGCCATGGAGATGCAGGAAATACAGGATTACAAATGAAAAACAAGTATATCTGAACATTGGCCATTCTTGATTCCTTTGAAGGTAACTCCATGAGTGTCATGCAAGGCCTGGCGACTATCATCATGGAACCCATCAGCAGTGTGATCCAACCAAAGGTAATAGTCCAATGCTGCTGATCTGAAGTCTCCATGGACCGGATGTAGCAATCCTCTGGCATCATCAATGAATGCAATGTGTACATCATGTAAATATTTCATCACAGAAAGATAGGTATTTCAGATTTCAATAGCTTCAACTCCAGATGCATCTCACAGGTGCTCCACGACCTTCCTGTAAATTCCGAACTTTTTGTTCAATGCATATAGGGGTAAGCGATAGTGTGCAGCAATTTGGCACCCCTTGCGCAATCCAGTGAGCTTGAGGGAGCATTCACTGTCAACATCTTGAATTGTTCCATTCATCTTCAACAACTGACGTGCATCATGCAAGCTCCATTCCTTAAAGTAACAAGACAGGTTCATGAAGGGAAGTGTAAATTACAGGGCCCAACTAATGAGCCTGCATATATGTGATTACACTGAAGCTGGAGCCGATGTTCCTTGTATTGTACTAGCTGATAATAGTGATGATGCATGGAATTGTCATTTCGGAGCCAGATACAAGGCACTCATCAAATATTGCCATTGGCAGAATGGGTAAGCGCTCCAAATGGTGCCAGGAATGGTGCACATGAGGCAAATCTTATTGATTCATTATGGCATCACTCAATAAGAGATTAATCATATTAACAGTGATGGAATTAATGTTCTAAAGAAAGGTTAGACAGCTGCAGCTGTTACAGTGAACTGTCACATGACCTGGCATGAGCCCCAGCTACCAACCTGCCCTCTGCCACCACACGGCAATGATAGAACACGGGAACTGTACCGAGCCCAGAAGGCTTGATGAAGAAGAAGATACACACCTAGCTCGGAAAGCTAGTGACAAACCAGAATGACGGGCCGAAGGCCCATGATGATGAAGAACTGGACCTTGGGTCCACGATGACTAAGACAGGCCGAGCCAGGCCTTATAATGAATAGAAGATAAGCCGGAAGATGCCGGGCTTAGGTAAGCGTTCTGGAACGCTTACAGATAAACTACCAGAACATCGGCGAACATCATGGAACCAATGATGACGATGATACCATATGACGACATAGACCTAGACGGTCTATTAATGGTTATCAAGATAGAAGGCAAGCCTCATGGTTGCCTCATGTACTGATAGAAGGACTGTGGACTGCACCACAGCAGATAGAAGGCCGACCTCGTGCTAGTTATCTCTGACTCGATAGATAAGCAGATTAGAACCCAGCTTTAAGCTGAGCTTAGATACGACAGAGTAGACTTATATAAGTCACAACGCTAAAGTAGATGTTCCTTACTTTAGTCTTACTCGGACAAGAACTAGTATTCCAATCTACCTTGGTTTACCAGACCCCTCCTAGATCCGTACCTTCAGTAAGGGCTTGAGAACCCTTCTGCCTGTAACTCGCGATAATAGTCAACCACCGTCTACTTAGCAAACTCTGCTCTTCTGTAGAGGCGATCTCAACGACCCAACATACCAGACGTTACTTGTCTGTAACTACTGTCGGCTGACCCACCCGAGTTCACACACGATGACACACTGTCATAACAGCAGCCGTCATACATGTCAGGCAATAGTATCTAGGAATATTTTCATTATCCACTGGGAGCATCGCATTCCGTAGCTTGTCCTTCCAATCATCACATAGTCATCCAAGGTTTCCAGCTTCCTCTATGAGCGCATGTCCCAGGATTAAAATCAATGAATTTCTGATGATTCCATAGGACCCCCCTCGTTGAATTGGCATGGTCAAGGTGGACAAAAACTCTGGGTCAAAGTCAACATCCCGATAAATTGAAGACAGGCTGGCCTTAACTTTCTTTTTCAGCCGACGACCATGGAGTGCGAGGCATGCCTTGTTGAACCACTGTTGACATTTTCTGCAGTATCGCTGCAGTGTCATTGGTGAGGAGAACAGGGGATCACACCAATGGCAAGCACACTTCATGGCCGTCTGACCGTTCTGCAAATTTTATGAGGCTGAGGGCAGACACAATCAGAATATATTCACTTACATGGATGTTCACCCCATTCACCAATGAAAGCTGCCTGTTCTTTGAGAACTGGATGTCAATGGTCCAGTGATTGTACAGTGTCTTCACTGGTATCTGATGTTGCTCTAAATCACCTTCATCATATGGCAGGATCGTTGCATGATCTGCAGACCATCAAGCATGTCAAAAAAAATTGCACTATTGTGTAAATATTGATAGAAACATACCCTCCACACAACCCATGTCCACTATGGACCTATGATCACTAAGGACAAGTTCATATTCACTGACACAAGCTGCCAGACTAAATGAACAAATTTATAAAATATGTTGGAGTGATTGCAAATTAGAAACGTACTCAATGCCTTCATCTTCTAAGTCTAGTCTGTGGTAATACCATTGAATGTTAAGCCAGACCTCCTGTAAACATAAATTGTAATAAAGTAATATAGAGAGTATTAGCAAATACACATGCCTGTACTGGACCAGTCTTTGTTACACACTTGAATAGATCTGCTAGGCAGAGCCCTAAGAGGGGCGTCGTCTGCTAGCAGTCATGACGTAACCGGAAGGGTCCGGTGTAGTGACTGGCGATGGCGATGATGAGTCAGCAGTCACCAGAGATGTGCATGTCACATGACTTGTCGACAGATTTCTTCAAGTCACCTTAAAGTATGGACTGTCGTGTCCAGACAATAAGGGTTGATTGATGTAGACTCTAGTGCGAAGAGCACTAGAGAAAAGATACTAGAGACAGAAGCTGAGGGGGCTTCTTAGGGAAGTATGTTCCAGGGAAGATCGAGTAGATTCAAGTTAGAGAAACTATTGTACAGGAGATTGACTACTTATACTATGTGGAAAGGTTTAGGGCAAGGTCACCATACTATGGGTAAGGGTAGAGGGGAAGATGGAAAGGGTATAGGTATGCTGGCCAGTTAGCCGTATTAGTAGATGGAGGTTGAATGTGGAATGAGGCTGAGAAACGTTGGAACAAACCAACAGTAAATGATACAATGTGCGTATAGCACGAGTCAGCAGAATCAGATAAGAAAGATAAGGGAAGCCACATTGGTGGCATGAGTCAAGATGAGTCATAGCCTGAAGGCACGTGTGCACGTGTGTGCAAGGAGAGAAGGACAAGGGACTGGAACAGTCCCAAGGATCCAGTCAATGGATAGGCGATAGAGAAGTGTGAGCTGGAGGTATGTAAGGGTGAGGACGAGGGGAAAATGATAGGGGGCCAGCAGACCAATGTTACTTTGTAACAGTCTTCAGGTATATGTCAACAACCTTACCATACCAGTACGACATAACTGGAAGACTCCCATCTCTAGTTGGAACTGCACATGTGTCTGCTGGATATATTGAGATGCTGCAAATTTTCCATTAAGATAGAGCTGAAAACATAAAAACACATGCTTACTCTTCCCCTACTCGAATGACCATCCTGTCATCAATAATACCGTCTGTGTCATCGGATGAATTGTACACCCCTGATCATACAAGCCATATATGTTGAAATCAGCAATTGAACGACCACTGACAGTCTCAAAATTGAACACACATTCCAATGACGTGCACTGCCTCAATGTGCGAAGCTTGGGATGACTGCTTTGCATGGGAAGTAAGATTCTCCTCCTATCTAGATGTGTTGCGCAACTGGAGATTGACGGTCTGCTGGACATGATAATTGGGATAAAATTGGAGATGTGAAGAAGGGCGATGAGCATCCTAATCCTAATGAATTTAGGGTTATTTTATGGCTAGACACCTATGCTGATATGGCAGATGGATCATGCAAAAAATGTGGCGACACAAGGGGGCTGTTCTTATGGCATACAAAAAATGTGTTAGAGCATCCCATGAAGTTGATCCAACCATCGTTCATAAAATCTCCATTTAACATGCAATGAAAGTGAAACCTTAATAGAACCAAAAAATGCAAAAGATACAGCAGTGAGGGTCCAGTAGCTGCATGGGGATCCTACATTGAACAAGCAATTGCCTGTCACAGAGTTCAATCCAGTGATTGCAGGGCGTGAGTTTGACACATGGATGGTCTAGTGCATTTTTGACCATAATGTGATATAAATGTCAGCATAGTTTTCAGGGTGCACTGCATCACTCATACAGAGGCCCATGGCATCTGATGGAAGAAGACAATTCGGTTGACATTCTGCAGCAAATATCTGAGTTGAAGATCTTGGATTGGGACCCACTGGGTTCAAGAATCTTAGAACCTTATGGGAACGAAACTGGGAGTTCCTACGAGGATGTATCATATAAAAATAATACAGCTCCAACATTGTCTGCAGAAATAGACAACTGCCAGAATGTGAATCTGGATATAGATGAGGTCAAAAGTCACAAGCCAAAGAGAGGCAGGCCAAAGAAATGAGTTGTTCAGTGTCATGAGTTCATATGCTCAACCATGATTTTTCCATTCATGTAATCCTATTGTACAAGTAGCAAGCCAAATACGAACCTTCAAAGGGATCAATTAGCTCAGAACGTCAGAAATGAAAATCAGAAACTCATTTGTACCACAACCAGCCCAATACCAGACAATTTAAAAGAAAAACACTATGCTCTTAATGGTGGATTGGCAACCATAATATGCGAAGATCAAGAGCAGGGGGAGGTTCTGAGCCTTCAAGATCAAGAGGGGGATGAAACAGATATCATGCAGGAGATCTATTCTTCTGGTATCTTGGAGTGGAATCCACAGGTGTCATGGGCCGCAATGCATATCGCACATGATGGATTGAACGGAGATCAAGAAATAATCGAAAAGTCAAGAGATTCATCCCTCAAGGGCACCACTCAAGAGAATAGTCGTTCAAAGGAGTATCGCCCTCGGCGTCCACGTGGACGACCAGCGAGGAAGCCAACCACACAACGTGAGTTACTACACTTAATTCCTACATGTAACCACATAACCATTGTAAAGGAAGCAAAGTTAGCAACATTGTGCCCCTGGACAAAAGTTCATCAGCACAGGATGTGCACAAGAGTAATTCACGATACCTGATCTGGGCTACCAGCAACCCAGTGCATGACAGCCAACAGGCAAGGACATATCATGTGAACTGTGTGGCTGATATTAATGCATTACACAGATGGATCAAAGTTCAATCCACCAAAATGTCATAGGAGACATATTGGTCGACACCCATGATGATATCCCATGCATGGAGGAATGTGCATTCAGAAAACCTGTACCTCCTACTAAGAGTCATCGTGGACATCCAAAAAAGCGAGTTAGGCATGCCAGAGTAACTGGTCAGTGATGTTGTTACTACTGATGAAAGGCACATGTCATTTACATCGAATATTAAGAGTCCACGCATGAGGTGATTCAGGAATCATCTTCCATTTCTCTTGAGTTGGACGATAAACAGAATAAATACCTCCAGATCCCTTGTCCTTTGCAGCTAGCCTGCATCACTCATCCTTGTCCCATCACCCTAATGTCACATCCTATATATCCATGCATCTCATCCGGTCCATATCCAATCCGGTCCAATCCAATGTATAGATCCGTTTCCTATCCGATATATGATAAGCTTCATAATCCATTTCCTGTGCATATAATGTTAACACAGCCTATCCAGTATTCCTTGTTCTCAGTACCTCGGTTATACCTACTACCAGTATGCTTACTGATCCATTAACCTATGCTTCATTTCTGACTCACATTTGTTAAACTTTGCTTATGCTTCATACATAGCCTCGGACCTTTGCTTATTGATCTTTCCGGTAGTCACTTAGTATATAAACTCTTGTATATGTCTTGTAGTACCTCAGTCTGAATATCATATTAGTCCTCACACTAGATCTCACTCTAAAGTCTTCATATCAAGTCTAGTCTTCCAACTTAGTCAGTATCCATCTCAGGCCTAGGGAGGAATTCCCTAGGCTGGAGTTCCGATCCTCTGATCCTCTGATCCTCTACTATCCACCCATCTGATCCTCCAAAGTTTCCAGAAGTCTATCCAGATCTTTCCCACAGTCCTCTGGACCTATTCTGCTTTGGACTTTGTCCTTACAGCCTTCCCTCTGTTTGCTTCTACTTGGGACAAGTCCCAAGTAGCCATTACACGTATTTATATTAAAATGCAACCTCATCATAATTTCCAGAAGTTCCTCCGGAACTTTCCCGCACTCATCTGGAAGTTGCTTGCACCTGTCTGAAAAGTCCTTCTGAAGTTTCCCGCGCCTTTGGATGTCCTTCAGACATCTTCAGACACCTTCAGACTTTCTTTGGACACCAATCTGAAATTAAGGACACATACTCGGATAAGGGGTGCAGCGCACGAGCTGAAGCCAAGCCCCTCAGAATCAGTCCTACCCTTTGTGCATGGTCTTAACAAGCACCTACAACCTATACTACAAGGCAATCAGAATGAACAGCAACCAAGCATACTTTGCTTCAGACAGTGATGCCTACAAGCTCTCTCCATCATATATGGGCAAATGCTTTGAAATTTCAAAGGTCCTGGATGGTTGCAAAGAGAAGACATATGGTGTCAGGGACGAGTATAGGGTCAGTGGACATGCAGGCCAAATAATGTTGGACAACATAGACATCAAGGTCAGTGATATAGACTTGATTCATAATTTATTTTTGGATGGAGTGACTTATGCGATTATTTTCATGCAGGCTAGGGAATATTTGCGCTCAGATCCAGTATTGTGGATCCCATCCAAAATATGGTTTGAGCTGATAAGACGTGTATGGGAGATTCAGAGAACACAGATGGCCATTGTGAAAAAGAATCCTCCAAATCTTGGCATTCTGACTGGGGTACTAAACCACATGCTTCACTCGACCACATCAACCCCTATCATCTATGATTCTCATGTCCATGAATCTCTCACCCTTCTTGAATACAGAAATGTCCTAGAGACTGCAGGGATGTTTTTCCTACAGGACTTTGACCTTGGAAGTGAGACATGCTTGGAGGAGGTGCAGCAAATAGATGATGTGAGCGTGCTAGCCCTCATGGGTGTAAATGCAAAGAGTCAAAGGAATAAAGCTGTAGAAAGGATTGATTCATGGAAGAACACAGGATTGGAAGAGGTGGACTATCCCATTGGTTGTACACCAACATGGACTCAACTTCAGGCAGCAATCGCAAACTCTCCTGGAATGATAATGAGACCATGGTCGTTGTCATCCAGGTTGTTCAATGCTCAACTCTCTGTTGGACGTCTGATTGTTATGTTCACTAGGCAAACATGGCTAATGCTGATGGAAGACATCCTGAAAGGAATTAGGCCCTGCCCTAACTCTCTTCCAGACACGATGAGGTGCTGGACAACAACCAGCATCGACAACACTCTTGCTTCAGTTGCCTTCGAAGCATGCAATGCTGGGCTACAGGACAATAGAGGTGTGACTCCAGGTCGCATGGGTCCTAGGTCGAGAGCATTTGGAGACCGGTCTGTGCTATTCTTTCCTGACCCTGAAGCCTCTTATCAAAACCACACTCAATGTTCATTGCTGTGGAATGGAGATGGATACATTGCAGAATTTCACAGGATGATGAAGACAATGGATTGCGATCAGCAGGCAACGCTTAGGCAAGGTTTGCGCGACATATTCTCCGAAATTCACTGTCTTCCTGCGAGTGGAGCAAGGGTGTGGACACAAAAGAACGATGCAATTGTGTTCACAACAAATCCCGCATTTTACATGATCGACTGTATTGGAAGGGCAGGAGACCCTCAGAGAAATGTCACAAAAGCACATCGCACAATGAAGCTGATCAAAGGAAAATGCATCTTCGCAGCTGACCTAATGGATTCCCAACCATTTGACGCTGATGGAAATCTGAGGAGAAAGACAGAGAGGCAGAAGTGTCAAGAGATTCACAAGAAAATAACAATGACAAGGAAACACAAGAGGGTACCCCCTCCACCACGTCCTCGCATGTCCAGACCATTTCCCATGGATGTACAAGAAGATGTAGAAGGCGATGTTGCAATGGACTTTGATTAGTATATAGATACAATGTAAAATATATCAGTGCCACTGATGTGAGGCATCTAAACATATTGGTTACACCACATGCATGTATGAAGATCACATTCTACAGTTGGTCATTCATATGCATACTGTCTCACCAGATTTTTGAATGTGTCAGTCACTTTATGCCTTGTCTTAATATTATTAATACTTATCATCAGTACAATATGAATGGCTCAACTCATATAAAGGGTGATGCAAATTAAAAGCAGTCTCAAATTATTACAGCCTGGTGGAGGGTCACACAGACAAAAAAACCCCAAGAAATAACGATGATTGTTACCTATAACTTCAAGGCAATAAAGGGTGGCACAACTAGAAGAAACTCTCTGAACTCCAAAGAAAAATATATCCAGCTTAGAAAGCTGGAGACAGAAGACAATTCAACCATTGTCAATAGTGTAATCCTTATGCAAGGTGACACAATCACAAGACACTCTAAGATGTAAAAATGTTAATAGTGCTATTGATGGTTTGAATCAAGGAGGGTGACACAAACAATATACACTCCAAGAATCAACAAGAAAAAGACAAAGAGGTTTAGAAAGTGACAGTGAGAATGTCAGAGAGAACATTTCACAAGGAAATCTCATAGAATAATGAAAAATATCTCAACAGCCTCCAGAAACCACAATGGTTGGCCCAATTAGCAACATTCAAACTCCAGTAAAGAAGTGAAAACTAGCAAAAGAAGACTCAATCTCACAAATTCAAAATGTGAAGCAACCAACATAAAAACAGGCATAGGAGCAAATTGTAGTAATTTTATTATATTAAATTATCAATGAACCCTCATACAATTGTCACAATTGTCTAAAAACCCTTCAGAAGTAAAGATATGTGGGCAGAAAAATCCCTAGGTGGTGACAATAGCTGGTACAAATGTAAATGGTTGGAAACACATAGAGAAGTGAGGATCAGCCAAACCATGTGATAAAAGTGAAATGGCTTGCCTCATTATCAATCATGAGACTCCCATGGAGGAATGATAAGCAGACAAGAAGTTAAAAGGTTATAGCTGTCACTATTTTCAACAGTGAGATACCAATGGAGAAGTGACAACCAGGCAAAGAAGCCCCCTGATCTACAAATACACACATACAGTTTAGAAAGCGACATAGATCGAGTGAGATAGGAAGGGGAAGAAGGAAGCAGCAACAATTTGTTTCAAGTTCACCAAGCCCTGTGATGTTGCTTCATGAAATTATTGATTTATTCAGCCTTGGAATGACTTTCCTGCATTTAGCTAAAACTCATTATGAAAATTAATGTACCCTCAGATACTGATTTCAACATAGCAAGCTCTTAAGTGTTGTTCTGCCATTATCTGAGCTACCAATATGTGAACCATATTTCTATTTTTCTCATATTAATGCAGATGTGTTATTCCTGTCCAATGCCAAATGGAGAGAGGAGCTCACCATTCTACTTGATGACATCAAGGCTGAAGGCACTAATCTAAAGCATAGTACTTACCTTCATGGTGGTTGTTATATCTGTTTATATCATCAAATATGTGTCAAAGGTGGCAAGACAGGCCAACCAATTTGCCATTGAGTTGGCTGTGTCTGGCATGAAGGACAATAAGAGACCAAGTGTTACGAACTAGGATAGTTCTAACAGCAAAGGCTCGACAGAGCCGTCTGGTTGCTGAGATCTCTGATAGCTTCTCAAATAAGAGAAGGTTCTTTAGACTTAGACGAAGGAGTGCTTCGACTAAGAGATCGGTTCAGACGACTTAAGATTGGAGGTCTTAAGCGAAGGAAGTTCCAGGTAAAACCTAGTAAGATTGAAGTAAAGTATCTAGGTGATAATACACGTGCTTAAATAGGGTCATATGCGCGCACGGACCAAGACGATCGCGAGAAAGTAAAGAGTGATGTATCAGAAAGGAAAGAGTCAGAAAAGAGAGAAAAAGGTAACTGGTAGTACAAGTAACGTGATTGTAACATTACCCCCTTACTAGGGTTAAAGTCACCGAATTTAATCATCCTGATTCGCCCAATAGATTGGGTCGTCATTATAGTCCAGATCATCGTCAATAGCCCCTGCTTTCATTCGCTCGATCTCGTAGAGTGCCTCCTCTTCTCTGCACTGGATGACGTACACTTCGTCTCGAGCCATCTCCCAAGCTGCGAGTTCCCTGTAGAATCCTTCGTCCTTCCATGTCAAGGTAGTAGGCAGGTTACCTGAGTACTGCGGACAGTAGAACGAAAGGTGACCGGGGGATAATTCCTGGCAAATACGGCAGTAGTAGTCAGGGCAATTCACCTGACGATGGCCTAGATTCTTGCAGTACCTGCACACTCTATTTTCATCGGGGTTCGAGGAGGATGCCCTGAGCGGGGAGGGTCCTGGCTTGGGACTTAAAGCTTCATCTGCGCTGGTGGCGCGCTTCTTTCCTTTATCTGCACGAGATTTTAGACCTCGTGCCCGCTTCCTGACGGCTGCGTGAGTTCTACGCATAGGATGCTCGACAGCGCCCTGTTCCGCCTCCGCGATTAGCTCAGCAGGAGTGGAAGGCTGTGTTCGTCCTAGTGCTTGCATAGGGACGATTCCATCGGTGAAAGAGTGAGAGGAAAGGGAGTCGGGGATAATTAATGGCAGGTGGATGTGAAGCGCCGCGAGGGCATTGGCGAGGTCTTGTTCCTCGTGGTAAGAGAGGTGTTGGTTGTTCGGGCAGGCTGCTATCTCTTCGTGAGTGGCAGAGAAGGCGGTATAAAGGTGAGGAGGATGTTCTATGGTTTCCACCGCGGGTTCATTGACCAGCGTGGCAGGAGGGGGTACTGGGACCGCTAAGTGTTCTTCGCTAAGACGTTCTTGTGTCCCTCGTTCTTCTCTGAGTGAGGCGACGATTGCCCCAGTAGTCTGTGCAAGATTATTGATCGCAGCCAATAACTCGTTAGGAGCGCGAGAGGGTAAAGAAGGTGAGGCGTTCTGATAAGGAGGTGGAGGGACTCCATCTTCGGCGACGGGTTCCGAAGGAGAAGGTGGGCAAGCAACCCCCGCTGTTCATTCTGCGATGATGTGGATGACTGTTCTAATGTCATCTTTAACTTCTTCAGGAATAAGGCGCAGAGCAAAGTTGCGTATGCGCCTCTGCATGTGCATAAGGCTGTGACGAGCCGCGTCATCCTCGACGAGGCGGGTGACTCATTCGATAAGTTCCGTGGCCCTGACAATGTTGATGAGGAGGTTAACGGCGTGTGCGTCTCGTTGGAAGAGTACGCGGGTGAGTTCAATGGCATGTCCGGGACAGAGGATAGCAGCCTCGATGAGAGTGAGATCCTCGGCCTGGTTAATGAAGGATTCGTAGATGGCGTCGTTGTTGCTTGCAGGGGGTTCGGCGAAGGTGGACTGGTAGGGAAGGGTGTAGGTCGATGGGGGGAAGGGCATTCTGGCTGTAGAAGTTGGATCTGGGTGGTGAGGATATCGTCAATGTACTGAGTGATTTCAAAGCGAGTTTCTGGCTTTATAGGCTCTAAGCGTCTCGTCGGCATTTCCCAGGTTCTCTTCTGGAATCCACTCGTTACTGGCGGAAGAATACCCTTTCCAAGATACCAGATACCTTCTTCGCCTGGCGGTGCCTTTATGGGCAAGAATGGCCTCTATCTCGTATTCTTCTTCTTCTTCTATGACGTCCGGGGGTGGTTCTAGGAAGTTCGGTCCGTGCGTCTCATTTTTGCGATAGGATGATAACTGAGAAGCATGGAAAGTGGGGTGGATCTTCCATTGGGGTGGCAACTGAAGTGTGAACGTGATTGGAGAAAGTACGGCTTTGATCGGGAATGGGCCGTATCTTTTCGGAGCAAGCTTCCGAGACGGGAGCTTTATTCGGAGATTGGTGGCAGATAACCAAACCTTATCTCCAATTTTCCATGGCTGATACTTCTGGCCGTAAGATCTTTCTGCCATCCGTTGCATAGCGATATTATGGCACAAGACGGCTTCTTCCCTGATCTTCTGTAGAGTTCTTACACGTTCTTCTGCTGCAGGTATGCTGGATTCAGGAATGATATAAGGGAGACCTCTTGGTTCATATCCCATTATAATGAAGAATGGGGAGGCGTCCTTTGCGGAGTGTTTTCTATGGTTATGGACGAATTCGGCCATTGGTAGATGCTCTACCCATTCGGTAGGGTTGTTTTGGCAATACATTCGGAGATAGGTTTCCAGTTCTTGGTTCAGTTGTTTGGTTTGCCCATCTGTTTGGGGATGATAGGCGGTGGATGGTGCAAGAGAGTAATCCAGGAGTTTTGCTAATTCCATAGAGAATTTGGATAAGAACTGAGGTCCTCGATCGGAGATTATTTTGTCATGGAGACCAAATCGTTTGAAGACGTGTTTCAGAAAAAGCTTGGCTACTCCCTCAGAAGAGATCGTTTTGTGACATGGAGTAATGATCACCCCCTTACTGAGACCATGGTCTACCACGACCATGATGCTGTCAAAGCCGGAGGAGACGGGGAGATCCGTGATAAGATCAACAGAGATCTGTGAGAAGGGGCGAGTGGCTGTGGTTGCAATAGGGGTTAAGGGAGGTGTGACAGGGTGGGTATCCGCCTTCATTTGCTGACAAAGAGCGCAACCATTAACGTAATTCCTAATATAGGTTCCCATACCTGGCCACCATGCTTCCCGCTTAACTAGTTCTTCCGTTTTAAAACGCCCCGGGTGGCCGGCGGAGGGGTGGTCATGATGCTTCTGCAATATCCGCGATCTACCGGAAGGAGGGATGTAGGCGCGACCTTTGTAGGAGAGGACCCCGTTGTCAATATGCCAGTCAGAAAGAGAGGATTTCATTGGAGGGAGGCACAGCCCATTCAGGGCGTCTTGTGCGGTGGAGAAGATGGGATCAAGGAGGGGGTCAGGAGAAGTGATGGCTGTGCGAAGGTCTTCATCGATCATTCGTATGAACCAGGAGTCCGGGAGCAATACGGAGTTACTATTGTCATCTATCCCAATTCCATGATCCGGTCGTCTGGAGAGGGCATCAGGAGCAGCGAGCTTGGTGCCCGGGACGTGGTGTAATTGTAGGTCATATGAAGAGAGAAGGAGCTGCCACCGCGCCTGGCGTCTAGATAGTCGTTCTGCTTTTCGAAAGTAAAGCAGGTTCATATGATCTGTAAATACAATCACCGGGAAGGGGTGTCCTTCGAGATAATGCCGCCAGTGGGTCAGGGCGCGAATGATAGCAAGCAGTTCGCGGTCATGAATAGGGTAATTTCGTTCGGGGGCAGTGAAGGACTGGGAAAGGTAGGCACAAGGGTGATAAATACCGTTATCGTCAGTTTGCAAGAGAACTGCTCCAGAAGCGACAAGAGAAGCATCGGTGGCGATAGCAAATTGCTGGGAAGGGTCGGGATTTTGTAAGACCGGATGGGAAGTGAAACAGGTCTTCAACTTCTGGAAGGTGGTTTCACAAAGTGGCGTCCAAGAAAACGGGGTATCCTTCTTCGTTAAATCAATAAGGGGTCTGGCGACGTCGGAATAATGGGAGACGAATGTTCGGTAGAAATTGCAAAAGCCCAAAAAGGATCTAACGTCCTTGACGGTTTTCGGAGTAGGCCAATCCGAA
Organism: Suillus hirtellus; assembly: GCA_016695485.1. Taxonomy (NCBI): domain Eukaryota; kingdom Fungi; phylum Basidiomycota; class Agaricomycetes; order Boletales; family Suillaceae; genus Suillus; species Suillus hirtellus. The sequence goes on from MU172288.1 coordinate 488,246, forward strand.
ATTCCAGCAGTTTTTCCTTTATCCATTTCTACGCTTCCGGGACGGATAACCATACCAAGATATTCTACCTCACTGGTGTCGAACGTGCATTTTTCCGGTTTTACAAACAGCTTTTCTTGTCGGAGTTTATCCAAGATGGTTCGGGTGCGTTTCCGATGGTCTTCTATGGATACGGAGAAAATGAGCAAGTCGTCCATGTAAATGACGAGCCATCCTTCATTAAGCTCGGCTTGGAAGGTGCTATTCATATAAGCCTGAAATGTTGCCGGTGAGTTGCATAAGCCAAAGAACATGACCGTGGGTTTGAAGAGTCCTTCTTCGGTAATAAATGCCGCTTTCCATCTATCATCAGGGTGAATGCGGATACTATTGTACCCAGACCGGATGTCTATCTTTGTGAAGATCTTTGCACCGTATAACCGTTCAACCAATGACGAGGGAAGTGGGAGAGGATAAGCGTTTTTGATGGTATGTTCGTTCAAAAACTGATAATCCTGACAGGGTCTCAATTCTCCGCTCTTCTTTCCTATGAAGAAAAAGCCGCTTGCTTGTGGGGATTTAGATTTTACAATAAATCCTTTGGCAAGGTTTTCCTCGAGGAATTTTTTGACAGCAATTCGTTCATTGTGAGAAAGTGGGTAGACCTTTGACGTTTTCGGGGAGAAGTCGGGTTTTGTCTCTATCCGGTGATCAATACCGGGTCGTTCCGGGGGAAGTTGCTTTAATCCGTCTTTTGCAAATACATCGGAGAAGTCATGGAGGTAGGGCGGTACAAGCTCTTCGAAAGTTTTCTTCCTTTTTTCCTTTTCTTCCGAAGCGAACTCCTGCGCTTTATTGCTGAACTTCTGTACTTCTTCAGCTTTTCGGAGGTACTCTCCTTCATCAGTAAGTTCAGTTAGGGAAGATGGTGATGAACTCCACACGTCTTCCTTAGTATTGAATTTGCTGGTCGTGAAATTTTCTTTGGGTGGGTTCTCCTGAAGGCCTCGCTGTACATAGCATTCGATGATATCGGATTTGGGAGTTCGAGGAAGGGAAACAGTCTGGTCTGCCCAATTGATGACTGGGTTCATGGCTCGTAACCAGGGAATTCCGAGGAGGATTTGGTCCTCCTTTCCTAGTCTGGTGATATTGAATTTTCCGACCATGAGTCTTTGGTCAATTTTGACGATAAGGACGCAGTATCGTTCTACCGGTCCACTGGAGAAATAGCTTCCATCTGCTGTCCTGATATGGAAGGGTTTTTCGAGCTTCTTTGTTCTGATGTTATGTTCTTTTACGAAGTCTTCGGAAATATAGGTTCCAGCAGCTCCGGAATCAATTACCGCGGTTGTTTCGACATTTTTCTGTTTCCTTGATACAAGAGTGATGGGGACACGAAGTTCTTTTCTTTCTCCTACTGCTCGTATTAGTCGTACAGGTTCTTCTGGAGATACTACCATCGATGTAGTTCTCCTGTTTAAAAATCCTCAGCAATTCTTCTGGCTTCTTCTTCTTCTTCTTCTACCCGTCTAACCGTGGGTTTCTGGGTTTTCTTCTTCAGGCATTCCCGTGCCCGGTGCCCGATCTGATGGCAGTTGAAACATTTGCCAACGCGCATGTATTCCGCTTTTGCATCATCAGTCAACCTGTCAATCACCATGGCATCTCTGTCCCTGGCGGGGACGAATCGTTGATCTCCTCGGCTGTTCTTCTTCTGGAACTGCCTCTGGGGAATCCTCCCTCTTCGTGCTTGGAGTCTAGTGTAGCAATTGTCCAGATCAACAATTGTGGCGATGAAGTCGTCGAGGTTCTTTGGTACTCCCCCAGCATTATACATCTTTGTTAACAGCTTGTCGTTAAGACCATTCTCGAAGTGGAAAATTTTCATATGCTCTTCATTGATTTTTGCTTGAGCGAGCAATCTCTGGAAATCAGTGATATAGGTCTGAAGTCCTTCTGGTCCTTGCTTGAGTTCTAGCAGCTTGGCAAGTGCGGTGCCAGCTGGATTGACTGGTCCGAAAGCTTTATCAAAGCTTTCTTTGAAATCTTTCATTGTTCCGTATCCCTTCTTTTGTCCTGCAGAAGTGTTTGTCTGGGCATCTTCCAGGAATTCTTCTTTTCAAGATCTTGCATTTCCCTCGTTCATGAAGGAGGTAATGAAGATGATCTTCTGGGTGTCTGTCTTGTAGATGTCTTCATTGATGTCCATGTAGGCATTACAGGATAGCAAGAAGGACTTTGACTTGTCCCTGTCACCGTCGAAGACGGGCGGGTGGTTGATCTTGAATTCAAAGTGTTTTGAGGAAGACATGTTCAATGGTGGTATCTGGGTTCCAAGGGATAGTGCTTGGAGTTTCGGTGTCAACGACGTCAGTTTGTCTTTCTGGTTTCTGGTGTCTGGTGGTTCTGTTCTGGGCTCATATGGATATACGCGCCTAGTTTCTGGACTTCAATCTTTTGTTACGAACTAGGATAGTTCTAACAGCAAAGGCTCGACAGAGCCGTCTGGTTGCTGAGATCTCTGATAGCTTCTCAAATAAGAGAAGGTTCTTTAGACTTAGACGAAGGAGTGCTTCGACTAAGAGATCGGTTCAGACGACTTAAGATTGGAGGTCTTAAGCGAAGGAAGTTCCAGGTAAAACCTAGTAAGATTGAAGTAAAGTATCTAGGTGATAATACACGTGCTTAAATAGGGTCATATGCGCGCACGGACCAAGACGATCGCGAGAAAGTAAAGAGTGATGTATCAGAAAGGAAAGAGTCAGAAAAGAGAGAAAAAGGTAACTGGTAGTACAAGTAACGTGATTGTAACACCAAGCCTACTCACAACTGCCACATGACTCCCACTAATCCAGTATTCCACCACTTGCTGGAGCTGATGACTTCTCTTACCATCCTCCATGAGAGCCAAATCAATGGCAAATTGGGCAAGAGAACTTTGATAGAGTCTAGAGCTTCCTGCCTCTCTGATCAGATGGAGGGAGATATGAGGTTGGGATAGGTGGACCCTTGTATGGCCGGAAAACTAATGACCACATCCAGGTGATTCAAGATGAAGCAGAGCCTGTGTTACCTTTTCTAACATCTATTCTAGAGATCCACCAGTCACAAAATTACTACCTGCTTCTTAGCATCCAAACATGTAGCAAGTTTCTTGCTATCTTGTTTATCATTGAAGATAACACTTCAGAGCTTGCTGTATGGAACTGGAAAATAGGCAAACTTTTCCTTGTGATTATGGATATGCACCAGTTGTGAAATCACCACCTTTGCCTTCTTTGCCTCTCATTCAAACATGTAGCAAGCTCCTTGCTGTCTTATTTATCATACAAGAAAAAACACTCAAGGGCTCATTAAATAAAAATGGCAACAGATGAATCAATACTGATGAGTCAAGATGAACCAGTTTGAATGCTGAAATCATGGCAGGACCAGGATTTGAACTTGAACCTTCCTAATGAGTTTGCCTGCTTTCCATTTCCACATAGCAAGCTCTTAAGTGTTGTCCTGCCACAATTTCAGCTACCAATATGCAAACACTATATTTCTGGACACCATGAAACACAACCACCTCATTGTGCTGCCTCCACATTTTGTCTGCTTATGTAAGCAGGCCCACCTTGACCAATGATTGATTTTTCTAATCTTCACATGACTTGCTTGGTATCAAATAGACATTTCACTTGGGGGTATTGAGCCCTCTGAGCACGATTGTAATGCCATTTTCATTCAAAAAAATCACATTTCAAAGTTATGAATGTCTGTAATGCTGAGGCCCTCAACCTAAGGTCTATTGCTTCAGCCTTTATATCACTCGCATAGCTCAATCTCAGGCTCATTACAAAGGTAATTCATTCATATATATTCAGCAGCAACAGAAATTCGATGAGTCAGAGTGTTGTTCTAAATATCCCCAAGTCCACTGCTGTTGCTTATGTAAGCTGTGCTGCCCCTGTCAAGCTGCCTCCCTCAATGATTGATTTTTTCAGCCTTCATGTGACTTATCTGGCTCCATATCAGACTTGATCTAGAGGTTATTGACCAATATGAATGAGATGGAAATGCTGATTCGATCCAAAAAAATCAGGTTTGAGAGTCATGCTACCCCCTCCCCCCACCTACTTCACCCAGAGGCATGATTTCATGTCAATCATGATGTGAAAAGGATGTTCCCAGTGTTTAATGATCATAATAATATATGAGAGATGGTTTCATAGTGTTCTGAACCAATATGGAATGTAATGTGCCAGTTTGCCTGATACCCCCCCTCAAAGATCGATTTTTCTAGGCTTCCCATGTCTTGCCAGGACTCCAAAAGTATGTTTCCTGGGGTTCTTGATGCCTCTGAACACGATGGTAAAGCTAGTTTTGTCAGGAAAAATCAGGCCATTGAGATATGCAGACTCCCCCTTCCCCCCCAAACTCATATGTCATGGTATTATGTAAATAACGGTATATAAAAGTATGTTCCTACTGTTTTCCAATCATATAAATTGATTGAGAATAGTATCAGAGCTATTTGAGTCCATCCTAATTAAAATATGTGAGTTTTTCTGATACTCTCCTCAAAGATCGATTTTTCTAGGCTTCCCATGACTTGCTTGTCCTCTAAAAGTATTTTTTCTGGAGTGCTCTCGATGTCTCTGGACACGATGGTAGAGCTGGTTTTGTCAGGAAAAATCAGGTTGTTGAGATATAGAAGGTCCTCCTCCCCCCTCCTACCCCATATATTTTACCATGGTCAGTATTAACTCAAAACCAATACTGTAAATCATGGTCCCAGTGTTTTTGAGATGTAGAAATTGATTGATGATGATCCCAGAGTCTCTGGAGGTCGAGAATATTGAATTTGGTCACAGGTATGAAAAAGTCAGTATTTTGACATTATCTCCACATCCCAACTGCCATTTTCTTTCATTTCAGGCTCATATTGATCCTTGGGAATGCCTCTAAAATATGTACCAGCCCAAGAAGAGAAAAAAATTTTGAACTTTGAAACCTATTTCTGTTTTGACCATATAAATTACAAGGACTGCTGTTTGGAGAAGTGGGCATTAATAAGACAACAAATCAATCACGCACTTCATACATTTAAAAAAAATCAGATCCATCAGATCACGCCTATATTTGCTTTAGAGGAAATCACTGGGGTACCCAAGGCAACAATGCAGTGGGCAAACTATTGGAACAACATTGTCCAACATTATCGTGTCATCTGTGAAGGTTGGCCTGCCCACATCCCACTCAAAAATCTTAGCAAAGCTTCTACTTCCCTTCCTGAGCTGCAGATGCTTCATGATATGTGAAAGAACAAGCTGATTTCATGCAGACTCCTTGATGAGGACAAATACCAGCGGCTCCTTCAAGAGCGCAATGAGAAGATCAGTACTAGAGAGATTATTGAGTCCTCCCATCGGCCTTGCTCAGACAAGGGGAAAAAACATGTTCAACCAATGGAGGAACCTTCCATTCTTCATCGCAAGAAGGTATATAAAAGCCTAGATACTATTGAGAGTAGTGATAAAGAGGTCAATGCTCCACACACAGGCACTTCGGTGCCTTCACCCTCAGTGCCTTTGCCCTCTTCTGTTCCACCCTCTGTGTCTACTTCAGCACCTTGGCCTTTGCCTTCTTCTGTCCAGCCCTCTATGTCTACTTTGGCACCTTCACCTTTACCTCCTTCTGCCCAGCCCTCTATGTCTACTTTAGCACCTTTGTCTTTGTCTCTCTCTGCATCTGCTTCAGCTCCTTCAACATCAACTGCTTCTGCCAGTACCTGATATCATGACACATACAGATAATCTTGATCCCTCACTTACAAACTTTGATTTTGATAGAGCTGGAGCAGCTATCTATGACCAAATGCCTATGCCTGATTTTTTCTAACTTGTCTTAGACCGTCTTTTGAAGACTCTGAGTATGCCTTCCATTTGCTAGAAACTCATTTTCACTTCACTGCAGTTGATTATCAATCCAAGTAGTTCACCAGTATGATATTGCAAACACTTTGAATACATATATTGCTACAAACTCCATCTCACTTTGCTGCTGTTCCCATTCAATCCAAGTTGTTCACCAGTATGATATTGCAAGACCATCTTGCCTTAGAGTACAATATTGCAAGAGGGCCGATGGCCTGAATATGTGAGATGGCAATGAGGGAGGAAGGAAGGCTGTAGAAACAGTTCCATATAGCAGCATGGAAGGTTTAGCAATGAGGCAAGCCCTGCCAGATAAAATTATGAAATTAACAAAAGAGGGATGTTCCTAAAGTGAGGTAGAAGGTGTGTCAATGTACCTAACACCAAACAGTGCCATAACTAACCTCTGTTATTAATCAAATGCCAATTTTCCACCTCATAATTCTGATGTCCCTTTTCTGCAGGGGGCAAGTACTTTCCTCCATGGAGTTGATTCCAATACCCACACTTTCAGTCTATGGCTAGGCAAGAACCACCTGAGATGATATTGTCCTAATCCTTCAGCCCTTGGTAAGTTGGCTTTCCTCCACATTGATTCCCAACACTATATGAGTGTGCAACAGGCTGTGAAGAGTTCACTGTTAACTTCTGCTGCGAACAGAATGATTCAGACTGGCATCAGTTAGTTTCTCACCACATGAATGGTTGTAGTCTTAATGATAGGAAGCAGCTACCATTATTGTCCTTGAGTATTCCACATTTCTCCCAGACAAGAAGTGGGACAGCTTGGAGCTCATCAGTTCTTCTGTGAGCTACTACCTGAAATCTCCCAGGTTGCCACAGTAGATAAAGTAGCAAAAGAGATTTGTCATCAAGACTACCATGGAGAGGAGCTGGGAAAGAAGGTTCTCAAGTTCATCCTTGATAATTGCTTGTGTATGTCCCTTGCCTCATTGTGAACCTCAAGGTCAAAGTTTACAAACAACCTGCAGCAAGGGACTTGACAGAAAAGAAGTAGATGATGTTCAGGCCAAGCTTCCTGTTTTTTGATGCATCTTTCCTCATGCTATGCACTCATGTTGTGTACGATACCAAGCATGCCAGCTCTAACTTCTGAGTGGTGCAGCTGTTTCCGATTCTCTTCCCTGTGTTATGTACTATACTTAGCACTCCAGTTTCAACACTGACAAGTTTTTTATACCAAGCTAAGCAGATTGTTACTGAGTGTTACGCACTCAAATAGATCTGCTATGCAGAGCCCTAAGAGGGGCGTCGTCTGCTAGCAGTCGTGACATAACCAGAAGGGTCTGGTGTAGCGACTAGTAATGGCAACTATCGTGTCAGCAGTTACTAGAGACGCGTGTGTCACGTGACTTGTCGACGGATGTCTTCAAGTCACCTTAAAGTGCAGACTGTCATGTCCGGACAATAAGGGTCGATCGATGTAGACTCTAGCGTGAGGAGCACTAGAGAAAAGATACTAGAGACAGAAGCTGAGGGGGCTTCTGAGGGAAGTATGTTCCAGGGAAGATCGAGTAGATTCAAGTTAGAGAAACTATGGTACAAGAGATCAACTACTTATACTAGGTGGAAAGGTTTAGGGCAAGGTCACCATACGGTGGGTAAGGGTAGAGGGGAAGATGGAAAGGGTATAGGTATGCTGGCCAGTTAGCCATATTAGTAAGTGGAGGTCGAATGTGAAATGAGACCGAGAAATGTTGGAACGAACCAATGGTAAATGATACAATGTGCATAGAGCATGAGTCAGCAGAATCAGATAAGAAAGATAAGGAAAGCCACATTGGTGGCATGAGTCAGGACGAGTCATAGCCTGAAGGCACATGTGCACGTGTGTGCAAGGAGAGGGGGACGAGGGACTGGGACAGTCCTGAGGATCCGGTCAATGGATAAATGATAGAGAAGAGCGAGCCAGAGGCATGTGAGGGCGAGGATGAAGGGAAAATGATAGGGGGCCAGTGGACCAATGTTACTTTGTAACACTGAGTTTACTGGAATTGAGTCCATCATGTGTGACAGATTTCACAGCCAGTGGTTCTAGCACTTGAATGCTACAATTCATCCACCATCATTCTGATTTTCTTGTTTGTTGTTGCTGTAACTAGTTACTCATGTCTGCTTTCGCTCACAGTGTCTTGCTATCGCACCTGCATTGTTTCCATACTAGTGTTCACTAGTGATTATGCACTCTACTTGGATTGCACAATATTGCCTCAACAACTGTACATGCTGCAGGACCATTCTGCACGCTCATAGACTGTACCCCTGTTTTGAGTGTGTCGACCTATATCACAGTTTGTTCTGCAAGGGCAATTTATCGCCATGAGACCAACCCAGTTACCAGTGTTGCATCCTTGAGCTCACACATGCACTCCCACACATTCTCATTGCTGCAAACACGCTGAACATAGAAAGCAAACTGTTGAATAGCAGGTGATGCCACAAGATAGAGCTCTACAAGATGCATGCAAATACTTATCATGGAGTGGCAGTGCCTCAATGTCCTCTGAGCTCAACAGCATCAATAGGGGGTGACCAAGGTAGATAACCAGTCCGATGGGGATAGGGCATACTGCATAGGGATGGCAGGTTCTGATCGAGTGGAAAAGGATCGTTCACCAGTATCATGGTCTACATCTGGAAATGTTCAGCTAGTCAGATCTAAATAATGAGAGCCATTGACGTTACCCAGGGTGAATCCTATTTGCATGACAATCAGGTCCAAAGACTGAAAAAGCCTTTTATTTCCATGACCAACCTGGGAGAACCCTATGCTTCATGTCTAGCAACATCCCTCATTGAAGCAACCCAATCATGTCCAACAGTCCATATACCATGAACCGCAAGTGCTTGAATACCTTTTGGGCTTGTCCCTTGCCATTAGCACACCAGAGAAGACTCCAGTCAACAAACATGAGTGCCTGGATGTCTGGGGCCCCATCAATGATTCACAGCTTTCTTGCATCCCCCTTGCACATCTAATTAAGGGGCATGAACAGAAGTGTGCACCAGAAGAAGCTGATATTGATACCAACATCACCTGAGCCCAAAAAAAAAGTCTGAAACCAGTCCATATCTTGATATGGGCACAAGTTTGGCCCTCCTGTGAAGATGCATGAATGATGCTTCCTGTAGTTCCATTCTTCTTCCGAGATCGGTCTCTGAGGGCTGATGTACCATCGACATGAAACACCTGTCAAAGCTACTTGGCTGAGAGCATAGCATGTCAATTTAAAATTCCAAAAGTTATCAGTGGTGTGCGGATGTACAAATCATTTCTCTCCATTTCGTAGTCGAAGGTCGGCACATGGCTCAGTGAGGACGTACGATCTACAAATTTAGCATCTGTCCTGGAACTTGAACCTTACATTATAAGCTCCATCAGCCATTTATATACATTAGACTAGTGTCAAGAGATTGATAGGGCCACACACACGAGAAGGATTGGGAAGAACGTTTGTCACTTCCAGCAACTACATATGTTTGATTGAACACAGGTCTTTCCATGATCGGTTCAAACAACATCACCGAGCGGGTTTCTATCATCGGCTGACCTTGGAGAGCTGTCCCACCCCTCTTACATATGGTACAGCGATTCCGGTGGTTCGCGTTGGAATAGAAACCCAGTGTCAACAGCCACACTAGTAGCACCGGAGATTAGCACTTGGCCATGGAGTTACATTGGGGCTTTGTCGCGTAGGTCTCACCACCTATCATGATTGCCTCGCTCGTGATAACGCAGTCATAGATACGCCTCTCCAGCCTAACCCGCCGCTCTCGTATGTCATTTTTTGCTGGCCATCTGGAAACGGGTTTCTTTCTTCTCACCATAGAATGCGTTATCGTGTGCACACCTGTACGTATCACCTGTGATAAAACCATAAGGCAGAAATATGCTTGAAAAAGACGTTCCTTACTATGAGCATTTAGCCACTGACTACTGCTGAGTACGCTGCTGCCTCACCGCATCAGTCGCAGAGAACAAGGCCTATTAATTAATATTACGCACCCGTGTTCTGAGGATTCCTACTAACTACTTTCACACACACAGCCACGCAGACTCTGCCATTTTCTACTCTGGAGCCACTCCGTAGTACGTATGGCCCTCAGCCTGCTCAAAGAATACAGGTTAAAACCGGCGTCCGAGGGATTACCAAAGGCACAGCACGCGTCCAAGAATGCCCAACCGCAGTTCAACTTATGGGACGATAAGCTTTGCGCCGAGTTCTAACCGGTCCTGGAAGGAGAATCCATGTATCGCCCAGGCGGATATTAAACTTTCCGGAGCCAAGCTATCAACAAATGCTCCATCAGGCGTGAGATACGGTCTCTGATGTTGAGTTCGATAGATAATGGCGATTTGCTGTAGTCAAGCGCCTCTCTTAAATCCCGCGCCAGTGCAACTACGCATTGGCGTCTTTTGGCATCCTGCCGACTACTACACCCCCCAACCCTCTGGCCTAATCTCAGTGTTGCAATGGAGGAAGGATATGGGCTCCAAGAGCGCAGGCAATCAAGGAATGTCACTCACGTGGAAGTACTTCAAGTCAATTCAAATAGCCATCTTCCACTGGATGTTGCTTCCATGGATCTTGTGAAACGGAGGCTCAAGCAACGGCATATACAGATGTAAGTCTGCGACAGATCTGTCCGCTTTCCTACTTATCTTGTTGACGTTCATCCGTCTCTCTTATCACAGGATAGCTGCAAGTCGCTGAATGTCTTGCCTTTGAATCTCTTTGACCATTTTCCTAAGATCGCTGGTACTTTGGGTACGGGACTATTTCTAGGCACAGGGGGGGCCATTCACACAGCTGGACCACTGGGTGCCTTGATTGCATTTGCCCTGGTTGGTTCTGTAGCGTATTCGTAAGTCTACGATTTGTGCGGGTTTCCGCCCATTGATCCGGCCAGGTCATTATGTTCACTTGGGGAAATGACCTCTCTAGCGCCGATATCAGGATCATTTCCTCACTTCGGTTTGTACTTTTCCTTTTGAGATTGAAATGATACCAACTTGCCATCATTCAGCCTCCCGTTGGGTCGATCCCGCATTGGGATTTGCAGTGAGTGACCTACTCAAGTACTTACCTTCGACTGACCTTTCATACTCTGTAGGTTGGTTGGGTGCATATTTCATCTTCTCGCTATGTTTTAACATACCTAATCAAGTGTCATTTGTTAGAATTATTTTCTTGTAAGATTTCATTCTGTGTCCATTGAAACTGTGCCTAAATCATGATCGCCCCTTCATAAGACTAATGCGTAGGCGTTTACATTTTATCACAGTCATTCAGCGATTCACATCGCCATTTTCAGGTTCTACGTTCCTGTGGAAATATCCGGAGCTCAAATACTGATCTCTATGTGGGATGTGAGTTTTCTTAACTACATTTGACGTTCCTGTTGTGTCCTAAAGGTTGGAATTCTGTCTAGTCGCATCACGCTGCAGTTTATACTGTAGTGATTTGTATCGTTATATGCGCCACAAATATATTTGGTGTAATGTGAGTCGTTGAAGCCAGTCGCGCCACGTATATTCAATCCTAAATTTCAGATACTTCGGAGAAAGTAGGTCCATCATCCTTTTCAGTTTACATACTAAAAGATGAATAGCCGAATTTGCCTTTTCCATTTTGAAGCGTAAGCTAGCCTTATGCCGGTATTTGTAAAACAAACTGAGCGTGTTTATCAGTGATAATGATCATTGGTCTAATTATCGTTGGCCTCGTCATTGACCTTGGCGGAGCACCGAATCACCAGCGACTTGGTTTTCAAGTACGTGTTACTTTATGAGTGGACTAGTGAGCTAATTATCCAAAGTACTGGAGTAATCCGGGTGTCTTTGCCGGGCCTCCTGATCTCGAACCTCGATATCCTGCGCTCAATAATTTCCTCGGAATATTGAGTGTCATCACTCAAGCCGCATTTGCTTACCAGGGAATGGAGATAGTGGCTGTGTATGTGGTATCTCATTCTGGGCATATATTCATTAACAATCCGATAGTGCGGCATCTGAAACGCAGAACCCACGGAGGAATATTGCCAAAGCCATTCGCAGAGTTTTCTACCGAATCCTCATTTTCTACGTTGAGCATAATGATATCTTGCGATGAATAGCTTCTTACAGCTCAGTAGATTCTCGGCGTTTTCATTGCAGGACTCATTGTACCTTCAAATAATCCGCAACTGCTGGAGGGGACTGGTATCAATGCCAAGTCACCATTTGTGATTGCGATGCAGAATTCAGGAATAAGAGGTGTGTACTTGGTTTTCCATAAAGCCATATCTCATTTTCCCCTGCCATGTAGTGTTACCCGCTGTAGTAAACGCAGGTTTCATAACTAGCGCATTCTCCGCGGGCAACTCGTTCCTTTTTTGTTCTTCGCGCATCCTCTATGGTTTAGCACTTCGTAAACAAGCACCCCGGTTCCTCACTATCTGTACGAGGAAGGGCGTACCAATCGTTGCAGTGCTCTGTTCGGTATGAATGAACGCTTGTTTAGTCTCAAGTACCACGGACACTGATGTGGAGTCAACAGAGTGTCTTCGCTTTTTTGTCTCTGATGAGTATATCATCGGGTGCAGAAACTGTGTTCAAGTGAATTTCATGAGTCGCCTTGTGTTCGCAATGTGGCTTACGTCGTATCTTAGCTGGTTCCAGCATCTTAGTGTGATGGGCGGTTTCTTCGGCTGGCTTTCAATTAACTTAACTTACATTTTCTTCTGTGAGCACCCGGCGTATCTATGGATCATTGATGAACTGATGAATCGTACAGATCGCGGACTGCAATACCAAGGCATTGAGCGACAGAAACTTCATTACTATAATCCCCTCCAAGTCAGTCAGGGTCACCAAAACGCATGAAATAATTACTGATTTCAATCTGTAGCCGTGGCTCTCCATCTGGGGCATGGTCTGGTGTATACTATTTATCCTAATAAATGGACTTAGCGTGTTTTGGGATTTTGATGCCTCTGACTTCTTGACATCATGTAGGCCGGTTCTTCTCTACCAAGATGACGCCTGACCAATTATCGCAGATATAAATATTCCACTATTCTTTGGACTGTTTCTCTTCTGGAAGGTTGCGCGAGGCACGGTGGTATGGAAAACAGATGAGATGGACTTCATTACGGTGCGTATTCGACACGTTAGCTTACCTGGGACTCAGACTCACTTCGTAATCAATCAGGGTATTCCTAGCTGTGAAGAAACTGAACGACCTGAGATCCCTCCGAAAGGTTTCTGGCAACATGTTGCTGCGGTGCTTTTTTGACCGAACTTCATGACTGTCTGCTGAACATGGGGGCTATGTAGGAAATAGCATGTAATCTAATGACATAGTTTGACTTGAGTGTTCGAACTTCTCCACTGCTGCATTTATAGACCAATATGTAAACTACGGTATTCCCAGAGCTGAAGTCATGCTAAGCCTTGCTTCAAACATTACATGCGCCAGTGCTGAAGCGCCATATCATTTAGTACAATTGCATAGACAATTAGTCTACATGCAAACCGCCGCAATGTGAGGAGATGAGACACAGGAGTTTTGTAGGTACGAAGATAGCATGGATCCCGGGCTGGTAGCAATGACTCCCCACGAAGTTATTCAACCCATCCACCGAGCTCAACAACGAACCCAACAGCAACCTTTGCGAATTCAAGAGCATGCTGTTTGTATTCCATCGTCAATGATTCACGACGCAATGCACATCAATGAAAAATATCGCACCTCAAATGAAAACTCTCCGTCGGCAAGGTCTATCTTGTCTCCTGCAGTGTGGATGTACGGGTTGAATGTTTTGAACGGATCGCCCTCTGCTGCAAATATGGCAGGGTACCCCGCTCGGTACCATGACATGTGGTCTGAGCCCGCACCAGGGCTTACAAAAGGTTCAGCTAAGAATGCTGCGGGAAACCTGGCACCGCACTTACAAGAGTTTTGCACTGCCCACAGCAGACGTACTGTACTCTTCTGCAATCCCAATCGCCCAGTTGGTCAGATTCGAATCAACGTCCGTCGAGATAAAGGTCACAACAGGAACTTCTCCCTTTGGTACATATGCAGTCATGTCCTTGGTACCCAGTTAATTCTCGGTTCAGAATGAATGGACTTTTGTGCTCACAAACTGAATCATGGCGCCTACTTCCTTCTTCAATTGCTTATACTCTGACACGACCTCCTGGCTTCCTAATAAGCCACCTTCTTCCGCAGCATACCAGTGAAACTCGACCGGGCGTTCTGGAGCGAATCCAGATTGGACAAGAGCTCTAAACGCCTCGAGGATTGTGACCGTTCCTGAGCCATCATCGTCTGCTCCAGGCGCAGGGAGTAAGGGGAAGCGGTAATTTGCAGAGTCTTGATGAGCGCCAACGATGATGCGAGGGAGGGCTATCGTCGGATTGGGAGAAGCGCGTCCAAAGAACGGTTCAAAGCGAGCGATGATGCTGGGCTGGGGGAATATGTGAGTGAACGTCTCGACTGAGAGACGGACACCAGGAGGGGCAGCAGAGACGATCTGTACAGGCGGATTGAATACATGAGTTCGACAAGTTTAATGTGATGACACTGACGTCCAGAATCTGATTGTACAACCAGCGTGAACTCTTGACACCAAACTCCGAGCGATAATACCGGTTGTGGAACGAAGTAAATTTCTCCAAATTTTTCTTCATCTCGTCCTTGCTCAGAAGCTCGGTGACCGACGTCACCTTCTCTTGATACTGTAATTTAGGCCATGCTATCATTTGACTCTCAGCTTAATGAGAATAGAAAATGGAGGTACGAGAAGTACGTACATGATTGAGCAGACCTGTGACATGCGTGCAAATCCTGATGATCGGTAAGATCGATGAACCCGAGGCCCTGCTGTCGAAGACGTAGTTTGTCGCCTTCGGTCATCCATACTGCCTCGGTCCCAAATACTTGTAACAACCGTGGAGCATCTAGTTCTGACGCGTTCTCGGGATCTAGAATACGCATAACCTGTACAGGATCATCCGCGTGGGTAGCAAGGAGCGACTCTATGATGGCGTCACGATCAGTTAGGGTATCGACGGTGGGTTTGCCGAGCACATCCTGAGGCGGCTGCTGATCGAAGACTGCAGCAGATACAAAGAGAACAGAAATGAGCGCATACAGTGCGGTGAATGTCCTCATCGTCTACCTGTAAGGTGGTGTCGGTGAAGATGAGAGAGCGGCTAGCTATGAGAATTCTCAACCTTTAAGAAAAGCACCCGGTCCGCCACGGCCGTAGTTATTCACACCCGCGGTCAGATCGTGCCAAGCACAGACCAGTGTCCTTCCTGCGATGTGTCACTTGATGAGACTGTTTTTATCTGAAATCCGAATACCATGAATTAGTTGCGACTCCGAGGTTCCTCGATCATCTTCTCGACGTATAATATAAGTATTGGATTATCAAAACACGATGGGGTATGGCCGACTGCCTCGATGTCAAGAGACACAGCGAGTGGGCTAAAGTTTGACAGTCTGACTAAGCTGTGATCGAATCGATGTTAGTGTGACCCAGCGAAAGAACGAATCATATAATACGCATTTTCACTGGTCGTATGTCATGTGGTTTACGTAATGAAGTAATTTCAAATCTTACTGCTGCGGTCTGTTCAAAGTGCGACTCAGGAGTTGAAGCCGGAGGACGTACAAAAGTGACCAAAATGCTAGGTACATCCCCTTTTGGTCCACGGACAGGCGACTACAGTGCAACGGAAGTCATCAAGCAAGATTATACTAGTCGAATTAAGCAAAGACCTCACATGAGCACACAGAAAAAACAAATAGAGATCGTGTTATTATGTAGTAGTAAGAGGGCGAGAGGTATCGATATCAAATGAGCGACCTTCCAACCTTATATTAATCAACTGTCCACCAAGGTGTACTGGGTATCTAGAGGCTGATGTTGATGGGAGTGCAGCCAACGTTCACAACACCGTCCTAAAGCACGGTCATTATTAAGCATTTATAGGCCGTCATGAAAAGCACGTACGTATTTGTTGTTGCTGCAGCACATAGGTTCCTGGTTAGCCTCGCAGCCTGCGCCGCCACCCACGATGGTGAGAGCGCTGCAGTCAAGGCCAACAAGGCCAACAAGGTCAGCAGGAATAGTGATGAGACTCGGGTCATTTAAGGCCATCAAGTTGTAGTTCTCAACCTGCGAACCATTCGTTAGCTATCTTACCCCGTTACGAAAGATACATCAGCATACAGAAGTAGCACTCTTGCAACACTGGATGTTGCCGGTGTTGCACTGGTCATTGGCAAGAGCGAAGGCGACGAGAGAGGCAACAGCAAAGATGCGAGCGAACATTGTTGAAAGTAGAGAGTTAGGAAAGTTGGTCAAGAGTTCAACTGTCAAGGCTGTTCAAAGAGCGATGAGGGAATGTAAAAAAGTCGTCTTCAAAGCCCATATTTTATACGATTCAGAGCCCAGCCTCAGGGACTTTGTTTGGGGATAGTTCCCGGGTAGTATTGCCCTACTCCTTGTTGCCGCGGTCGAATCTGAAATTGCAGAACGTAAAACACTATAACTTATAAGACGCCGAGACGCGTATCAGAGCACGTGACTTGATTTTTGGGACCTATCACGACGGTTATTGATTTAAATTTATGAGGGATTGATGGGCGGACCGCCTTGTCAAGTCTCGACTCGACAAGGGTTCGTGGGGACTACATGCGAGCCTAGCAATTTTGAGCTAAGATTATGAATTTGAGAAGGACGAGACTTAGCGCCAATAATGGCAAACTCACTGAGATCATGAGGTGCAGACTATGGCAAATATGCAACGCAAAGTTCGAAAGGTGGGTGTCCGCCTGCCTAACAGCGACAGTCTTGACTCTCAAACGATCTCGACCTGAGAAATATTGTGATGGATATATGCGAATGATCGATCGCCAGCACTTGACCCAATATTAAGCCGGATAATTGCTTGTTCTCTAGGACGTTCAACAGCGTATAGAGATGAAATGTAACACTCTAGTGAAGCGCGAACCTGTCCTGCTGAAGGCATCACATAATTCTTCTTCCCAACAAGACGCAAGTCGTCCCTGTGTTTGATCGATACGAAAAGCTTTACTCTTTGCATCCAAAACACGCGGATACGTCCCTCTACATCAGGATCAAGAGCAATCATGGTCTCGATGTCATTCCCTTCAAACTTGCGTTATGTAAGCTCTTCTTGCACAGCCGCAACTAGACTTACAAACGATATTCAGTAGAGCGAACAGCGGCATGTTGCCAAGTAAGCGAAACCTTGAAAGCCCTGAAGTCAACTGTCAACCCTGCAAAGAGACTAAAAATGCCTTGATTCATGGTCAGCTGGAGCCAATGACAAAGCAGTTGGTGGATCCGAAAGATATCCGAGCTAGCTAGTCAAAGAAATTCGAGAATGATGTATAGACGGGGCAGGCAGCCACATGCGTCCTCCTCTAAAGTAGAGGAGTCATGATTGGTAATATCTGCGAGAAGGAAGTTTCTGGGAGGGGTGAGAAATGGCCCGAGGTTCCAGAAAGCAGGTAATCCCATTAGAACGCAAAAGTGCCGGGACATGCACATGGTTTGATGTGGATGCTGCACAAATCAGTATTGCAGCCTGGACACGTCGGGCATTATCTTCCGAAATTGTTGTAATACAGTAAGGCAATGAAGTGACAAGATCCACAACCTGCAATTATGCGAAAGGGTCGTATCAGTCGGTCATATGGAACATTTTGCATTTCGATCACGTCGGACTTACTGTGTATGCACGCTTGTTTGTTGATACTTCTGGGCCCAGGCTCCTCCTTTCCTTTCTAATGTGGTACTGGTATTTGGTGATAATATATGAGTACTCACTAATGGTCTTTTCTCTCAACATCCAGGTCATTGTTGACTATGTTTGAGTCGTGCCTCGATCCTGAGTACTAGTCGTCTGATACAGTCACATGGATTTCGCATCAAAGTATGGCCTGGGTTTGAGGTGCAATTGGCTATCGAGTGACAGGCAATTGACTCACAATTGACGTCGTACCGGGATTACCGATGGCATACGTTACGTTGAGAACGGCGAATGACTACAAATTGAAGAGGAGTCGAGGAGAAGTTGGAACTGTAGTGTCGTACTGCGGCGGAACCTCCTGGGCAGAATGTGGTAGAACTCGGGATGGACGTGACTATGGCCTTGGAAGTCCAAAGAGGCTGAGGTTGCTGGATATGTACGTCACGGAGGTGACTTGGCGGTGTTTGAAGAGCGCTGTGACCTGTCCAGTGTTAGTTCAGAGCCAGCTCCATTTTAACAGTCCATTTGGGCAGAGATCCGACCGTTGATGTCGTAGTTGAAATCAGCGGACTCGCTACAGCTAGATGGATCCGGAGGTCATCGATCACCCATATAACGCCATCTCCAACTGGATATCGCGTCAACACTTTCCTTTATTCGCCAAGAAAATCCCAAAATTCTTTTTCTCTTTCTCTCCCCTCTCGATATCGATACATTCGACACAACTCCCGTAGTCGGTTAATAGACCCTGGTTTGGCGACAAACAGAACACCAGACAGCATGTCTGAAAATCCTGGAGAACGTCCAGTTTCAAGGTCATTTCTACAGAGGCTGAGTCGGGTGTATACATATGACAGTGATGATGATGGGGCGACGTTGGTGAATGAGCCAAGTGAGTTTTCTGTTTCACATGTGTGTTGTATTCGCAAGAAAGATGAGTGGCACTTTGGAGAGATAATCCAGAGAACTTTGATAAGGGGTATCGCACGGCCCCGCATTCACTTCAGTACCCGGCCTCAGCTGTCTCTTTGGGTTTCCCCTTATCTCCCAGGGAAAGCTGTCTTCCGGCTGTCACTCACATTTGAGCGCTATTGCAGGTAAAGTTCGTGCAGGATCCGACCTCGTGCACAGCATTGCTTGACTCACTTTAGACTCCCTGTCACTCTTTCCAGCACCCTTTTTACGGCCATCTTCCTGTCCAACTTTACTCCACTTTCTTTCTTCTCGCCATCATCATTGTTTCTTGCTGTAAAAACTAATCTGTGCTCATGGCAGATTCAATTAGCAACGAGAGCAGGTCTATATCCCGGGGACGTGATTCATTTGTAAGTTGCACTTCGTATCTGCCAAATCCATCTCACAACGTTTTCATGCGTTAGCAATCTTCGGGCAGAGGTGGAGCAGGTAACATTCGGCGCTCTTCCATCTCAAGCGATCCTCGTCCCGTCGACGATTCGAATGATTCTGATTCCACTCGTGGGCGGGAGCAAGCTGTACATCCTGATAGGGTATGTTACACAGTTTTCGCTCCAAGATGTTTGCTCAGTAGACGCAGATGGTTTCTGTGGGTAGGGGTGGAGTGGGCAACATGCGCACCCCTTCTCAGGATGTCGGAAAAGACCACCCCCAGACCGTGACTATCCTCAACGAGCACGCTGCGGTTCAGGCAGGATATGAACAGCAAGTCAAGAAGCACCACGCTGAATCCAACCCGATTGTATGTCCATCTGATGTCATGTCCCGCAAACACTGATGCAAGCCCACCTCTTAGTATTCTTCTGGAAGAGGCGGTCTTGGCAATATATCAGGCTCGCGCTCTCGTTCTCAGTCTCGTGGTCCAATAGTTCATTCCACGGGACGAGGCGGAGCAGGTAACATTCAATACGGAGCTGCCACTACCGTCGACAACATGGACGAAGAGGAAAGGAAGAAGCATGTCCATACTCAAGCGATGTATGTCTGTTGCATTCGGTCTTGAACTTTTAAACTTATGATCCCCCTATCAGACACTCAACTGGCAGAGGCGGAACTGCAAACCTTACCAATGTACACTCGCCTGACGTTGAACGTGTAGTCCACCATCACGTTGAATTTGAGTCCTCTGGACGGGGCGGGGCTGGCAACATACGCTCCCGCTCCGCGTCGCGCGACCCAAGTGGACGGACACCTTCCCGCGATCCCAAAGGGAAGCATGGAATTACTGCTCTGTGGAACAAGGTTTCCCACCCCTCGAGCCCCGGCTCTGGGGATCCCGGATCCCGGGCTGAGTGACTCCTGCTTGAGCGTCTCCGCACTCCCCCTCAAATTCCTTCTTCTCCGCTCTCATCCCAAGTTCCTTACTCTCTCATGCGGAGGCGCCCATATCTTGTTGAAACCCCATCATCGCGACGGAATGCACGTTATTTCTCCTATCAGTCATCATCTAGTTCGTCATCTGACAGTGTACGGATTGGCCATCTTCCAATTGTATTAGAGGATCATGAGTATGTGTCTTTTTTGGAACTTTAACATCTTTTCTTTTCGATTTCTTTCGTTAAATTATCTTATTGGCTCTGTCGTGTTGCTCTCTTGCTTTCTGTCTGCTGGTTGGTTTTGCATTGTTATTTCTGCTGAGGTCTCATGCTTTCCGGAACGTTCTCATACCCACTATCATGCTGTATACTCTCACACTCATTTGCAATGCGCATGTCGCCCATTCTCATCTTCATGTGCGCTATTCCCATTTTATAGCTTTCCCTTCTTATCACTTTGCGCCATGCCGCCAGTCTTTTCATAGATATCTTCTTTGATGTGTGCTGTGCAGTAGACCATGGCACTCTTCCGTCATATAACCCTGTTTATCATTAATTTGACTGTCCCTCCCGAGATAACCTCATCCCGGAACC
Organism: Suillus hirtellus; assembly: GCA_016695485.1. Taxonomy (NCBI): domain Eukaryota; kingdom Fungi; phylum Basidiomycota; class Agaricomycetes; order Boletales; family Suillaceae; genus Suillus; species Suillus hirtellus. The sequence continues at coordinate 508,831 of MU172288.1, forward strand.
GGTGATGGTGGCAAAACTCCTGAAGGCCCTTACCCGTTCCCGTTCCCGTCTCCCTTCCCATTCCACCTTACAAAGCCTTGAACTCAATTTGATTTTTTCCTGTCATGACCCTTTCTGATGCCTGTTATTCTCTCCATTGTAGGCGCCGTATCCGATGTGACCGAAGGAGGTATTTCCGCCACAGGTGGGGCAGATGCGAGGTGTGGGCATGACGTATGGGCAGGAGGGGAATCCCCGGTAACTTTTCGAGTTTATGTTTATGTTTATATTGTACTAGCGCCGGATATCGATTGTAATCCTGTTTGTCTCTCAATGTAGTTATATTTGCGATATAATATTGGACCTATAGTATGTGGTGTGGAGGGGATGTGGAGATTCATTTTTTTTTGAGTTCTGTTAGAGCATGTCGAGGAGCTTGTCAGGGACAATGATAAGCAATCTAATAATAAGTGACATTCCCCATGGAGTGCAATTATGTAAGTGAACTATACTTTGCAAGGACACGACAACCACACGACGTCGGACCAGTTCTGGTAAAGACATCTCATTGGCAGAGGAGAGCCGTCATAGGAAAGCCCAACTATCCAAGGACGCTGAGTTCCACACACCAAGGATCAAATCCAGATTATTTCCAACCCGCGGTGCTCCGCCGAATCTTCCAATGATGTATGGCTGTTGGCGGAAGTGACCGGGTCAATGCGGTACGTAGTACTGCCCAATACACCTAGAAACAGCACGTAATACATCAATCAATGTCAATTCGAACCTGGGTATGATAGCCGGAAGATCATCAGCTCGTACAGCAGGTTAGTCATACAATTTGAGCTAGAGCGCGTTCGACAATGCATAGCCTTCGCTTCTCTTTTCTGTGGCATCTAGATCTTATGATCCGATGACATGGGCACTTCGATGAAGCCCGCACAACTGGACTTGGGGGGCTTGCTAGTGCTGCATCTCTCGAGTTCAACTCAACAATATGGATTTTAAACCGTTGCATCGGGCAGAGACTGTATGAGTGCGAGTGGATTCAGTTGTAGTGTACAAGAAATTTGAAGGCATATGGCAGCAGCATTCTGAAGGGTGCGATAAATTATAAGTAACTTCTTATCGATCCTTCCTGGCATGGCGCCCGGACCTCCTTCAAACTTTTGTCGGAGTTACAACCCGGATGGGTAGAATAATTCTCATCCTCGCGCTAGGAACGACTCTATTGGGTTCGTCTACAGGATGCCAATAGAAGACAAGCCTCGCAAAAAGGGCTCTTCGTGAAAATTATTTTTAATAACCCCAGGCTTGGCACGTCTCTCTCCCTACTGGAATGAATGGCCGGGCCATAGCATTCCTGCCTCTTGTCAGTAAGCGAGTCTCGCCATTATCACACCAAGTGTGCCTCAAATGTTACCCGCCTGCATCCAAAGATAATACAAGTAGCATGAGTCTCCAGTTTGCACGCGACAAGGTGCTCCAGTTATCATCAATCGTAGAACTATCTCAGACCGGTTTAACGGACCTTTCAGGAAAGACGTACACGAGACATACCAACGCCGATCCCAGCTAAATTTATTGTCCAGTCGAGGATCCCTAATTCTACCAATGGACGGGAAGCTTTCGGAGTATGGTTGTTCGGTAATTCCGTCGGTAGTGGGTGGTGCACATGAAACATTTCCAATGCCTGACTTAGATCGCGTCACACAATCAGCAAATGGATTTCTCCATGTAGGATGAGAAAGGTCATTGGACCCAGCTGATGCTGCGCCCTGTATTTGTCTCCAACGAATGCCTTGATGGTTGGAAATGCTAGGAATCGCAAGTTTGTAATGTCTGCTTCGGCGCTATCCCATGGTGTGAACATATAACTCATTGTGCACTGTAGTCAATTGAAAGTGAGCATGTTGGATGAAGAACAAACATTGGGCGAAGCTGCCGCGCCCCGTATTTGTGCGGGGCCCGTGCTGTGAATGTCTCTGAGTCGCCTGTCAATGGAATTGGAATATCCGAGAAATATCAGGTAGCCACACGGCATGCAGGGACTGGTACTGTGAGATTCAAAATTTAAATAGATATGTGAGACGGGAGATGGGAGAGAGTTATCGGGTTGGAAGTCGAGTTGAAGGTTTGTCTTAGTGAGAGTCAAGTGAGAGTGTACGCTGAAATGTGATTGGCTGGCAAAAGCTTGCTAAAATTGGCTAGCTCAATAAATATTCATGATAGCCATCCAAGTAGGCTAACCCATAAGGGAAGATCACATGTAGACAAATAACATCGCTGCGCATAGACGAAGAGTAGTATTGTACTGTAAAGTCAGCACACTCATTGCAATGCTTGTAATATGAAAGATATGAAATCAAATATCATATATCACGAGTGACCGCGCTGCAGAAAAATACAGATTACGTTTTGGATGCCAGTCTAGAATCATTTGACATTACAGCGGCGACGAACCTGAGCAAAAATCTCGCACGGATCTGGAGGTTTTTGCTACATCCGAGTCTGCGACATAATTTACCTTTTCCGCCATGTCGGATGCTGTCTTTAGATAATCACGTACCACGTCGCATGCAGCACCAGGAGCATCTTGACTTCATGTCGCTACCACACAGTGGCATAATCGCGTTGACATCGTGCAACCATGTTGTCTGGAGATCCTACTAGGCCGTTTGTGATATTCGAAATCATCTTGCAATACATCCTTACTAGGCTCCAGGCTCCGCTCACTTCCGAATCAACTGTCAACTGGGCGGCCGGAAGGAAACGTTAAAGGTTGGCTTACTGTGCGGCAGTACTGGTAAGCCTCAGGCAGCTATCGATTTCAAGCCTTTCAACTCACTTCCAATAGCAACTGACTCGGAAGGCCAACATCGGACTTGATCACTGGGCTAGTACTCGGAGCCTGAGCCCACGTTGGATAGCTTCAGTGACTTCAAGTTGGCAACTCGACACTTATGCGAACAGTTGAACTCTCGGTGTCCAATTGAAGTTCCCAGTCTATGGCGGCTCGTTCAACCAGTACCCTGAGCCTCCGAGTCCGAGTCGCGTTTACTACTATCGCATTCTGCCTACTACCAATCATCACTCCGAGTCTCAATTCGGATCTCACTGTTCAAGATGGCACATCCGACTTACAACTACGAGTACCGTCTACTACCAGCACCATCAACTTAAAACCAAAGCCATACTCGGGCTGGTCTGAGTCACTGCCAGACTCCCCCTCGATATTTCCAGTGACTTCGGGCATTATGCTTTCTCGGCGCCACACCCGATTGAACATTGGACTCGGCGTCGCCCTGACCTACACACAAAAATATTTACAAAAGACATGGACGAAAGTGATGGACACACGCCGCATGGCAGCCCCACGAGCACGTTCAAGTGCTGCCTCTAGGCCCCACACATAAATTGTGTATCCAGTCCGGGGACCGTACTGGCAAAGTACAGTCCATCAGAGGACATGGCAACAACCAAGACTTGGTCGTCGTGCCTGAGTCGGACTCCGACTTGCTGGTAAGTTTTGAGGTCCCAGATGCCGAACTGAATAGTCATTTAATGCCAGATAGCGTTCACAAGGAGACAGACAAAGGGATATGACGTGACCCTGAATGATGAGTTCTTTCCGTCAACTGACTGCCATTTTTGGATGGTGGAGTCAGAGATATATGCGTCATCCTTGGACTAACATGACGATAACGTCTAGTTGTCACGTCCCTTGATCTTGAGAAGCAGCTCGCTGTCCTTTGACCACATGCAGATCATAGTGCCCTGACCGCCACTTGCGCACCTATCGCATTGCGGAGAACATTTGATTGTTTTCACCCATATATTACCTCTTCTTATGGGTGGTAGCCAGTAATCGTGTTCCACCGTCCTATAGCTCTGTCTCTTAATTCACCTGCTGCCTCCGTGCCATTTGGTGACCAATCAAAGCACTCTACTCCATGATCATTCCCCTCTCACGGGTGACCTACTATGCTCCCCTCCTTTATGTTCCACTGCAGCCGTACTCTGCTACATTTGCATTTATCGATTGTTTTGAGAACACTGTCTCCATCTCCTCTGTCGCTGCCGTCTGGCTCTGGTCCAGTGGCAAATTGAACCATCACTCAGCGTAATGGTGCCCAAGCAGGCGAGGCTTCCACCACGAAGTACCGCAGTTGATGATGCATTCTGGTATCCGACTCCATGCTGTATATTTTTATGATATACTCCGAGTGTTGTAGTCGACTAATTAGGGCCGACCACATGGTGAGGTGCGCCATTCGCATCCAGGGATGGCTGCTTCCCGGGGATATCTATGCTTGACCATGAGTTTCTCGTTCCCTTTCCTCTGACTCTGCCCACACAGGCAGCAGGGAGCACCTCATTCCTGGATCGACAATATGTTGTGTCCGCGTTTGCGGTAGCAACACAATTTCGTCCTTTGTCCGTCTCTGCAAATAGACGCAATACGTCTCTTCACATTCTCACGCTCGACACTAACGCTTTGTACAAATTGTACAATTAATCGTGAGGGACCAGTTCGGAAGTCGAGCACGGTTCGGCCCATCGGTGGACCGGTGCATTTTTGCCTGTGATTATGTTGATTGTGGTGCCGTGCTTTCACATGTAACGAAATTCTTTCATATGTATCATGATGTATCACAATCCATTGAATGTAGTGGGGAGTTGTGTTCTGGCGCGTTCAATAGTGTCTGCTTGCTTTATTTGAGGTTGTCTGAACTGAAACAAGATCCTGCATTGCTTTAATATTGTAGATGTAGATACGGTAATTAGGTCGGTATGTAATTATGAACAGCTTCGTTCTATCGACATCTATGAGGTCAGCATGCACAGCGAATCAACATAATACCATATTTGCCGTGCTCTAACGATCGACAAAGACATCGACGTCGTTGTGTTCTAACACAACTCATCCGTCTTCGTCTGTCATCCCTTCTTAATGTCCAAAGTAAGCTCCTCGGTCTTGAGGGAACGGTGATGCGACTCAGAGAGGTCCTCCAGTACGATCGGGGCACTTTCAGCACCTGTAATAGTCGTAGCGAGAGGGTCACGAACGCGCTTCTTAGGCTGTGATCCGAAAGTTACGATGGACACTGGAGTCGAATCGTCTTCTGCACTCAAACGGAAGAAGAAAGCGACGACGACGCTCAAATTAGCGACGATTAGAGACACGGAAGCCTAAAGCATCATCAGCAGTACTCAAGGTCTATACGCTGATACCGTACCTCGACTACACCAGCCATGACCTCCTTTGTCCCTCCATTAGAGGAGATGTAATATGCATGGACGAGACTGACGATCGTGGTTATCATTGATGCAGAGAAGACGGCTAGTACCCGTATTTTTTGCGGGCTCGACAATCTGATTCTGTAAATGAGGGAGAATGGAGCGAAGATGAGGACAGTGTCTCCTAGAACGTCGGCTGAGATACTACGTCAGAAGACCGATGTATTCGATGAACAGTGAATCCTCACTGATTATCTGCGCTATCGCAACACTTCTGCCGAGATCGCATTGCGGATGTGGTTGTATTTTCCAGCCGGGCTGGGTTTCACAAATCCACAACACCTGTGAAAAAAGTAGAGCCCATACAACACCGAAGGTAATGGCAGTGGATATGAGAGCCTTCCTAATAAAAGTTCCCGGGATTGTGAGTCGCACAACGGTAAACAATATGGATAGCCTCGATGACCTGTGCGTGCACGTCAGCCCCGCCACTTTTCTATGCCACCGCTAGAGCGTCGGTGTCTTACCATACGACTGCGTAAAAGAACTGGGCAATCCTGATGCGGTATTTGTAACGTCTCTCGAGTATAAGAAGAAAGCATAACGCACATATAGTATAATGCTATCCTTGTGTCTTGAGGGTACCTTTCTGCGTTTCTTCAGCAAGATGTATGCGACATCCACACTGGGGGAGACCCTCACCGTAGTATTGCAGATACAAGCAATCACCAATTAATAGCATAAAGGTGAATACCATGCCGAGGGCCGCCCACATATCGTCGATCCACAGACAACGCTTCTGCATACGAAGACACAAGCGGAGGGATGTGACAATGGCAGCTAAGATCGTGAGGACGATATCTACTATTACAACTAAAAAGGAGTATTAACTCAAGCGACGCAGCAAGTCAAGCAGCCAGACTCACCTTCGATCGGTGTCAGGGTGGGGCCTGAGGACGACATGATACGTTCTCTGGGGAATTAAAATGGACGAACTGCATGATATGTATGCGCTGTTATATGAATTTATACCTCCTCAATCCAAAATATCTCAAAGTCGTATTCGTGTCGACTTGACAGTGCCCTCTATAAATGTTTCCTGATTTTTCAACCCCCCGCGTCGGCTAAACGTTAGCATGGGAGGAACAAGTCCGCTCGTCACACAATGCTGTCGCAGATCTGATGGTCGTCCACTATGTAGAGCCCTGCTTAGTTCTAGTAACATAACCCTTGCGATCGCATGTTTCATATGCATCTTGCCGGGCACTAAATAGCCTGTGCCGATCAGTGTCATGGATGTATCCCCGACTCCCACGTTAGTGGAGGAGGGCTTTGTCGAACACAAACGAATTCCCATGCGTTAGCCGATGTGCAAAGCTGTGCACTTGGACAAAATCTTAACTTTATTATCATCTGCTGAGTGCTCTACAGTTTTCGGCAAATACTCACCATCATACTTTTGTCAGTAGCTGAGCGCTGAGCGCTGAGCGCTGAGTCTTATTACATGAATCTCACTGCTCTCGGACATCAAACCTGCGCGACGGCAGTTCTACATCTGTTTTTTTCGTTTTCACTGCGAAAAGGAATTTCTTGAAGTAATTGAATAGGTTGGTCCTTGGCTCATTCAATGCCGTCTTCAGCCTGATCCTTTATTTGTGAGACATTATAGACTTCAAAGCACGTCGATATATAAACGATAGAAATTTAGAATTTCCGTACCTGTCAAGGGGCTAACGCTGCAGGTTAAGCAGTGCACCGCAACCTAGTGCCGCCTGCACAGATCTGGATCACCGACTCTCGCTGTTCGATTCATGGATGAAGTAAAGTGTTGGACTAGTCTCAAGTTCACTGGGAGACTAGGCTGAAAGACCCCTTCATCTGGGAGGATCCTCCGTTTGTAAATATAGCTACAATCTAAAAATATCTGGTTGCCTCATTGTCCTCCTGCTCTGCCCTGCCCCTGCGCAGCGCACTCCTCCTGCGCGTCCCGTCAACAATTCAATACATCGGGGTTGCTCGGTGCCTCATCATCTCTCGCGGAGAATCTTCCGTTTGTAAATATAGCCATCCTCAAAAAATATCCGGTTACCTCGTCGTCCTCCTGATCTGCACGGCCCCTGCGCAGCGCACTCCTCCTGCGTATCCTGTCAACAATTGAATCCCTCGGGTTACTCGGCACCTCATGCTATTTACTATACCTTACATTTTGCCACAGAGCATCCAACGCCACCTCAATAGCACTTGATAACAATGGTCCCTTGCCACTCGGTCGTCTCTCTCAACTCTCCTGCTCCAGCCTCCAAGACATCATGGCCCCATGCACGGGTACCCGCGCTGCTTGACCTGGCACGTCGTTTGGGTTGGGTACCCACTTTCCAGCCCGCGGAAACTCAGAGACAAGCGGAAAACCCAGGTACATGTTGAAGTACCAGGTCAGAAGGCTAAACAGCGAAGGCTAATTCTATATATATATATATAAATACCTGAAGATCGGCTGGAGGGAATCACGAAGCGATTTGTGGAACCGAAAGACGTCGACAAGTGTGACTGTCAAAAGGCCAACTCTACGATTTTGCAGAATTTGAGTATGTCAATCGAGGTCTTCCACCGAAATCTTGACGAGGATATCATCGCAAACGTTGTTCCCACCTCACACGACGACGGACGGTGGGATGTGGACACGCTGATATCTTCTGATAGTGTTTCCTAGTGACACTTGCCATACATTAACCGTTTAGTACTTTGAAACTTTTGCTGCCGGTTAATGCCGGCACAATTGCCCACAAATAATTCTGCTCCCAACACGCCCTCGGGATCAGAAACCTTATCAAGCAAGGCAATAATCTATCCGATCAACAGGACTTCTGAAGACTTCCAGGCCAGGGAATAATCTCCATCAGGACACAACTACCGTTGTGAAATGCCAACGCCTAAAAGGTTATGCAAACTAAGTGAAAGCGCCATGAATTCATAGTACAGTGAATAAGCTTAACAAGTAACTGCGAGAACAAGTTGCGAATGACGACGATCTACACCTTGAAAATCATGAGTCCCGAAGCGACATGTCACAAGACAAAATGCACGGACCTCTCAAAGTGTCGTGAAACTCCTGATCACGCAATCTCCATCTTCGTACCCGCCTCCACCTCTAGAACCTTTAGATGCGTCAGACCACATGCCCCGCGGACCCAGTCGCGTACTAGACGGTATTTTCGTGTTTGAGTGCATCCAGGGACGTCACACTGTGGTTTCTCTTTTGGTAGAGGTGGCTGTGGTGCCAGCAAAGTGCTGGAAAGGACAGAGATAGGCACGCCTAATGTGAGGCGCATCTTGCCCTGAGCAATATCCTCCCGTGGCAGAGGTCGTGTGCTGGACACCCACCGCCAAGTGGTCGGTAGGATGACCTCCTTTTCCTCTTGCTCGACCTCACGCTCACCTTCGGATGCACTGGCCTCTGCGGTGGAGAGCGCGCTGCGCTTGGCCTTTGACTTGGACTGCTTTTTGAGGAGGCGGTTGATAGTCTCTGCCTGTAGGGGTGAGATGGACATAGTAGGGATGACAAATAGAATATCGGATGTTCATATGATGGTGCGTGAAGTTACGAAAAATGTTCAATTCCCTCCTAGACACAGTAAACATAACTGACGAACCTTTTCGTCCTCGAGCTTTTTCTCGGTGAGATTACGACGTTTTCGTGCCGTTTCTTCGCGTCGAAGTGCAAGCTCGCTCTCTGTGAGTTGTTTCTTCTTTCGAGAGGATTCACCAGTGGCTGTCAATGAAAGTCAGCGCTCAGCGGCTAGGAAAATGGAATGTGTAAACATGGCAACATATGAAGATACCAATACAACAATCAGTTAGAGAAGTGTTTAGGAACTCGAAGCGAGAGTAAAGAAGCAGACAACAAAGGAACACACATAGAGATACATGCGAAGAGCCAACAACACTCGCGAGAACCGCCTGACGGGAAGTCATCGGGCGCGTAGAGCCCACCGCCTCCCCTTCGTCATCTTCATCTTCTGATTCTACGTCGATATCTACGCGTCATAAGCTCAACAGTCAGTCGCGCGCGCGAGGAGGACTACGTAGGACACACCACCAGAACGCCCACGCGATCCAGCATCTTCAGTGCTGGGCGCGCTCGGTAGCTTAAGTTTGATCTTAAGACGGGGCTGCTTGGGTGGAGATGGAGGAGGAGAAGCCTCCTCAGACTCTGGAGCATCCTGAACACATGGCATCAGTATGCTAATAGCCAGAAATATATGATATCGACACACCTCTTGTTCGGGTTCAGGCTCTTCATCCTCGTCCTCAGGCTCTAGTTTCTCATCCTCCCCTTCATTGTCATCGTTTTCTTCTTGGAGCTTCCGATTCACCTCATCGACCTCCATTTCCGCGTCAGAGCCCGAATCCGACATTTGCATATCTGCTTGTAGTAGTCAGTGTCAAGTGAGCAGACACAGTATATTTAGTCGAGGTGTGGGAGCGGGAAAGCGGAAGAAAGACGGTCGTGAATCACAAACCTGAACCATTGTACTCATCGTCGTCATCGTTAGACACGCTTCTGACGACTCTCCTCATCGTGTTGCATCGATGCAAAGAAATTGAAACCCAGATACCTTACACAGGACATCAGCAGTGCCTCCACATAGTTCAACAATACACCAACACATCGCAAACGACCATGCTCAACTCGTTATATCGCCTATAGCCGTGTCGCTTAGAGGGACTCGTCAGTCATGAGCACAATGATTTCTTGATTGCAAGTCTCGATCGAAGGACACTCTGATCCCAGGTGGCAGCTCCACTATAACCGAAAATCGGAACACAATAGCTCAAAATGCAGTTGCTGGCCAGTTCACAACACGATAATGCACAGTTCGTTACCATCATGCATCATGGTCGGGTCTGCCTATCACCGCTACAGCTCGCACCGCCTCTGGGCACTGTGACTACGTAGTACGTACTCTTCAGCCAATAATGACGTCTCTGCTGTATATCCGCTGCTCGTTGCCACTATAGCTATATAAATAATACGAACAACGCGTCGTGAATTCGAATCAGACTTTTATTTTTGGTCCTTTCGTCAAGGCCGCGCCAAGATGAAGCGTTTTTGTCTCACTCTGTGGTGTTGCTTGATCCAAACCAGTGTCCAGGGTGACAAGCTGATGTTGTTGTCGTTATCGATATCCGGTTCAGGTCCGGTTCGAGAAAATTTTTGTCAGACCTGAACACAGGCAGACCAGGCAGGTTCTGAGGAGTACCTTCGAACCTGGACCCTGTTCAGTGGCGTTCGTTTGACCTCCATCAATGGATCATGAGTCATCATCCCACTGTCTTTCCTGCGAGCTCGGTGTGAGTCTGTAGTTGCATGTCAAGGGGAGGCCGCCACTAGTGCACCCAATCAATTTCGGATGCCATCCTTGACTCTTGGATGCGGCAGATTTAGTTATGATAATCACACTAGTACTAAGGTCTGGCCGGCTGAACAACTGAACAGTTTTCAACATCACATTTCACAATTTGAACATTACATCCGGTTTCTTCAAGGAACCGGACAAGTTCGAACGGTTCATATACAAGAGTTAGAAAACGGAGGTCCGGAACTAAACAAAATATGAACCGGACGCGTTTAAGATGGGGATATCGGCAAAATTAATAATTAATTATGAAACGTAAAGGTGAAAATAGATTTTCTGTGCCACTCCGACACTTGATGCACCTCACCGGGTCTGATTCAATTAATGAGATCCACCACAGCCTGCCCCATAGGATTATCCAGTGACTAAATCATGATGAGGTTTGGGAGGCCATCCATTTGCGCCAAGTTGTGCCATGTGGCAGGTTGTGGCAGGGCGCTAGCATAATTTTAGAGACCATCCGTCGACCATGCCGCACATATTAGACGCGGACAGCTGTTCTTAAACCTGTTCGCTCCTGCTGACCCTTCTGTTCAGCTTAACGCAGACTTCCATTTACTTCTCATTACTATGGGTTGCTGCGCGTCATTTTTTCGAAAGCTCCAGCGACAGACTCAAACTGTGAGGCATTGGTTTTCTCAGTCGTTAGATACAATCACTGATCCTCCCATCATATTGACAGGTTGAAAATCATGGCAATGACAATTCTGTAGAAAATGCTGCAGCCTTCGCAGATCCTGCAATGTGAGTTTTCAACCAAGGATCATGAAGAAATGGTTCTCTCATGCTATAACTTGAACAGCCGCCCATCGACAATACCAGTCGTACCAGTGTCAGTACTATCTGATATTACCACTCTGCAGCCGTATGTCCAGTCACCGTATCACGGTGGATAGCGCTGAACATGCAGGATACAGAAATGGACCAATTCAACTATCTGCATCGCAAGCTCAAGTGCAGGTTAACCTTTCCATACCATCCAACATAGTGAATAGTAATCTTGCATCGTGAGTATCTCGCACAGCTCTGGGTTATAAGACACTTCCTCATGAGATAACAGCGGCGCCGTGATCATGCTACAGCCGATTACCTCTGGTGCACATGA
>MU172288.1:521602-541345 GCA_016695485.1 Suillus hirtellus
CTCCATGTGAGTCGCGTATGCTGGACCCTGTTCGAGTTTCACCTGAATCTTGCTTCGTACAGGTTTTCTCGGGTAGACTGCCCTTCTGGTGGCTTAAAAAAGTTCAACATATATTCAGTGCTCAGCTCAATCGTATAGAGCCATATCGGCTTGAACCTAGTGTGACCGTTAGCCAGCAGCATTTGGATTTCATGCGCAGATGTTGGTCAGCAGAGCCTCAAGTTCGTCCTTCCACTGGGGATGCTGCTTCCTTTGTGGAAGAAGAGCTAGCCAGTGTTCCTTCTCACTAGTTCAGCGCTCGATGTATATTATGGTACACCTTGGATATAGATTGCGGCAGTTGTAGCTCACCTATATAAAGTACCTCGATGATCGACCTGCTTGATTAATATGCTACTTATTTCGAGTCTAATTACACGGTTAGTTCTCGGGGGCGGGGTTCTGTGAGACCTTTGGGGTGGTTCAAGGGTATGTCTTAACGGGACTGGATGCGGTAATTCTCATCAGCAAAACCCTCTGCACGTTTGCTGATGCTGAGGGTTTTCGTCAAATATTACAGACATACCGATGTGGAAACGAGCAAGAACGGCCTCAAGGCGATACGTAATATCGTATCACCAATGTTCTGGAATCTGCAGCATGGCTGCCTGCTGGCCGCCTTGTGGACCCCATGGCAATAAGCGCCTTGCATCGACTTGGAAACCAGCCTGCTTCACTTCCTAGACCATGCCTCCCGCAAAGTATTCCCACCCATGATGGAACCTGCACCTGAACAGTGAGTTGTCTCCCATAATGTCCGAGTCCCTCAACCCTTCATCATATTTTGCAGCGATGATACCCTTAGTGACTTCACATCTCAAATTTCTGAGAAGTTGAAGCTCGCATATCCATGTGCATCTGGATCCTTTGGCGACGTGTATCAGCTTGCCATCAAGAACAGCAAAGGCACAACAGAGGTTTGTTTGACCACCTTGCCCAAGCTCATCGATCATCCATATGTCTAATATCAATCAGGTCGCAGTAAAGGTGTTCAGGATTGTTCCTGGGGGAGCTATAGAGAAAACCGAGAAAGTTAGTCATCTAACTGGATCGTGATCACACTTTGCTCCATGATCTTATGTAGGCAATACGTCGGGAACTCATAGTGTGGCTGAGATTGAAACACCCGACCATGGTGCCGCTACTTGGCACTGCAAAGGTCAATTCTCCGTTTCCGGCACTCGTTTCCCAATGGATGCCCTCTGGGACGTTGTATACGTACTTCGAGCAATGCCAAGGTGCAATCACCGATTTGGCTAAAGTTCAATTGGCAAGTCTCTTGCTCACATCATTACATTGAAAAAATGTTCACTAACTTCATACAATTAGGCAAAGGGTGTTGCTGATGGCCTCGTGTATCGTTCGTCGGTTCCTACCAAGTTGTTATTCTTATTCTTCATGTCTACCCAGTGCACTCAAATAAAGTCGTTCACGGAGACCTTCATCCTGTATGTCCGGTCATCTCTCTGTGGGATGTTGCACTTATCCACAAGCCTCAGGCGAATGTGCTCATAGATGGCTCGGGGAATCCCCGTCTCACAGATTTTGGTCTTGCAACAGTTGCAGGGGACGCAGAGTTGCAGTTGTCCAACACGACTGTGACCCGCGGCTTCGATCCTCGATGGCGTGCGCCTGAGATCATTGGAATCGACCCGGAGGCTGATCCTGTGCGACCGAATTTTAAGAGTGATGTGTATTCTTTTGGTGGTGTTATGTTCTTTGTGCGATTTCTATATTTTTCTGTAGCTCTATCCTAAGCTTTCTCCTCTCAGATCGTCTCGGGGCATATACCATGGAAAGAGAAGAAAAATCCGTATCTAATCATCGCTGAGCTCTCGAAAGGAGCGACACCTGCTCGTCCCAACTATATTCTTGACGATTGCTGGAACTTGATTCAAAAATGTTGGTCTTCGGACCCCGCGGGTCGCCCAGAGGCAACGGAAGTCATTATATACATTGCAACGAAAATCACTGCCATTCTTAGAAAGACTGAAAGGTGTGTAGTCTTCAGATGCCCTTTGTGCCATATTTTTCTAACCTCGAACGTTACCTAGCACTATCTGGACGACCGCTCCTGAAATGGTTAAAAGGTCTGTACTCTTTGGATGCCCTTCAAGTATTTTCTAACCCCAAACATTACCTAGCACTATCTGGACGACCGCTCCTGAAATGGCTAATAGGTCTGTACTCTTCGGATGCCCTTTGCGCCGTATTTTCTAATCTCAAACATTACCTAGCACTATCTGGATGACCGCTCCTGAAACAGCTTTGAGTTCCGACACCACCGGACTAGAGAGACAACTGAACCGGAGCACTTCTAGAATGGATGATAATCTTGCATCGTAAGTATCTCGCACAGCTCTGGGTTATAAGACACTTCCTCATGAGATAACAGCGGCGCCGTGATCATGCTACAGCCGATTACCTCTGGTGCACATGAAGTGCGACCGTAAGCACAAATTCCCTCATAAAATGCAGATATTGAAACACGAGACACAGAGTGGCCTTCGATACGGACCCACATGCCATTCCGCCTACATCCATCAGGAAGCAATCAGAATATCCCACGACATCTGGCAGCTTGGGCGATATCTGGAGGTGTTCAAGGATTATCGATTCAGCAACCTCTACTGAGGTACATATGATGTTACCCTCAGCCTGCGAGTCCCGTCGACTAATATCTGTTGGACAGGTTGCTGTCAAAACCATCAGGATTGCGGACATACGTAACAAAGAAGCCGTTCAAAAAGCGAAGAAGGTATGCTGACATTCATTCCGTAATGTGAAGTACATTGAATGTCTATTTGCAGAGACTTCGCCGCGAAGTAGCCGTGTGGGTCAGACTGAGGCATGCGCATGTTCTCACTCTTCACGGCACGGTCTCCGGCTTTGGACAATTGCCTGCTCTTGTTTTTGAATGGATGCATAACGGAGCACTTGATAGCTACCTGAAGCGTACGTGCCTCAGTACGGGACAGAAACTAAAACTGGTGAGATTTATCATGCCAAATATAAGTCCTTACTCAATAGATGCCCTTATTTAGCTGAAACAGGTAGTGGATGGGTTGAGATATCGTACGGGATCGCCGTTCCAGATACACGTTTTCTCTCTGACAACTTCTCTAGTTCACGAACAGGAAGTAATTCACGGGGACCTGACCAGTGTATGTACTCTTCGACGCTTTAAAGTCCTTCAAGCTAACCCTATAATTGGAAGACAAATGTTGTCATCGACCACGACGGCAATGCATTTTTGGCAGATTTCGGTCTCTCAGTGGCTCTCGCAGAGGCTGACAGATCGTACTACAACTCTCATTCGAGTGGCGCTGTCCGGTGGATAGCGCCCGAATTGCTCAGCTCATCGGAACCA
Source organism: Suillus hirtellus (assembly GCA_016695485.1). NCBI lineage: Eukaryota > Fungi > Basidiomycota > Agaricomycetes > Boletales > Suillaceae > Suillus > Suillus hirtellus. The sequence continues at coordinate 525,012 of MU172288.1, forward strand.
CAAAACACTCCAGATGGCAGTGACAGCGATGCCGATCTCCCAAAACCGAACAGTCAGAGCGACGTATTTTCGCTCGGTTGTATCATGCTCCATGTGAGTCGCGTATGCTGGACCCTGTTCGAGTTTCACCTGAATCTTGCTTCGTACAGGTTTTCTCGGGTAGACTGCCCTTCTGGTGGCTTCACAATGTTCAACAGATATTCAATGCTCAGTTCAAGCGCGTAGAGCCTTATCGGCCCGAACCTAGTGTGACCGTTAGCCAGCAGCATTTGGATTTCATGCGCAAATGTTGGTCAGCAGAGCCCCAAGTTCGTCCTTCCACCGGGGATGCTGCTTCCTTTGTGGAGGAAGAGCTAGCCAGTGTTTTTTCTCACTAGTTCAGCGCTCGATGTATGTTATGGTACGCTTTGGGTATAGATTGCGGTTGTAGCTCACCTATATATAAAGTATCTCGATGATCGTTGATTGATATACTACTTATTTTGAGCCTTATTATATCATCGAGCACAGTACACATGTACGCAGCATGCTAAACTATGATGGCTTGCAAGTTGTATTGGACAAGTTCACCAGTCCACGGACTTTGCGGCCGCCACGTGTAGAGCAATCAATTTAAATCTCCGACCGCTCAACCTACCACTACCTTTCACTTTTCGACTTGTCACTGTGCCAGCGTCGCCATGTCAGCTCAATATCAGGCACTCTCTACCGACGATTCTGCTGAAATAGGAGCTGATCCACAACTGCGGTATCAAATCCAGCAACTCCATGCAGATCCCCGTTTTAACCGCCCCGCACCTTCGCTCTGGAAGCGCATCGCACTCCTTCTCGTGGTTGCGTTCCTCTTCTGGGCTGCATTCCAGGTGCAGCCCAAGAGATCACAACCTAAGATAGTTCATGCTGAAAGGTGAGATATCCTTCTGTGTGCAAACTCCATATTTTTGTGCTTTGGCAAATGGTGCAGAGCCTGACTCTCCTCTTGCACAGATACTCGAAGGATTACAAATACCGTCCAGCAGCGAGTCCTGTGATTACGGAGCGACTCAAAGATGGTGTGGTCCGCCTTCGTGGGGCATATTTCTAGGCGTACGGGTATCGTTAAGGTAGATTTCACACCATCACAGTACTTTAGTAACTGAGCTCACCTTTCATGGGGACATGGTTTCAGTCCAGTCGTCGTATATGTTAGATATCACTATCATCCCCGAGCTCTAGTCTCGTCGTACTTATTGCCGTTCGCTCTTTTCACCTAATAACTACACTCGTTTTCCAGAACTGAGGGGTTTTCCCTTTCCTTTTTCGTGGATGGGTATAACCCTTAGCCGTGGACTTGATCATGTATTCGCGGATCTAGAGTTTGCAGATGACAATTTCATGCCTGCATTATCTTTGCATTGTGCTTTCGATTGTGTTTACAGGCTTACCTTCAATACTTCGTGTTCATGCGCCTTGCTCGTCGCTGTCACGATCCTCGCGTAGGTAAGTCGGTCGTGAAACTTATTGGGTCAGTCTAATACATATCTCAGGGACGTAGCTCAGCAGTCGTCATCTTGGTGGTCTGGAGATTGAGAATTGGGGGGTCGGAACGAGATCACAAACGGGAGGCGACGCAAAGTACAGATTTTGGGGCAAATCTTACTGTGCATTATGGAGACCCGTCTTTTTGTACGCGAGAACATTCGGCATTTTGGCTTATGCGCGCAACGCGTTTAGGAATAATTATTTACAAGAACGACAATACTAGCCTTCCCCTCAGACCAACGCAAGGACTATTTCGATGCGGGCCGACGACGAACAAGATCAAATCCACAGCATCTTATCACAGGTTCTTCTGGAGAACTTTGCCCCTGAGCACCTTGTACTTGAAACCCTTGTGTCCCCGCTACAACTTGTCCTTGCTGCGTTGAGCTGTCGGCATTGTTGCTATTCGCACGTTGCATAGCTGCTTCTGCTTCTGCGTCGGTCTCAGGGACAATCCCATATCTCTGCAAAATTATCTGAGTAACTCATATCACAAAGGATAGCGATGACAAGCATCTCACGTCTTCCAATTGGCAATGAGCAACATCGACGGGACGTCTAGTAAGTTTCACAGGAAATAAGCTGAAATTCAAACGCCGGGGCTGGAGCTGGACTGTATTCGGAGGTCGAGTACTGGAGCGCAGGAAGCCGAACAAATTGCGCAGACTAGGCTGATATGATGTGTCTGCTGAGCGACGAGACGGCTGGTTTGTGTCATCACCCCAAAAGTCATTTCCCTGTCTTAGTGTCAGACCTAGCAACAGCTCAGGAAGAATAGAACTGGACTCACATATCTCGTCAGGCCTCTGTTCAAGTTGTTACTTTGCTGTCTAGGGGCGAGATTGATCTGATGAGATAAATGAGTGAAGGATCAGGCTGTTCGAAATTAACGAGCATACATCTCTAGATCGAGTTGCATGTCCCTGGAAAAGAAATCAGAAGAGGTACGAAAGAAAAGAAACATTACTCGCCTTAAGCTTTGCATTGGACTCAGGATCTGCATCGTTCTGACCGATGCACAAAACTATTTAGAAAAGACACTGACTCAAGTTATGCACACACGCACACCAACCCCACGAGCATGCCGGATTGCTTCTTCTAAGTTCCACACATAGATTTTTGCATCCGGTCCGGCAGTAGCACTAGCAAAGTATTGTTCGTCAGGGGACATGGCAACAACGTAAACATAGTCGTGGTGCCAGAGTGGGTCTCCGACTTGCTGATTGGATTCGAGGTCCCAGATGCGAACTGAGCAATCACCTGATGCGCTGACAAGATAGCATCCATCAGGAGAGAGACAAAGGGAATCAATGCTTCTGGTGTGACCCCGAAAGACGATGAGTTCTTTCCCGTCAATGGATTGCCATTTTCGTATGGTGCGATCATATAAGGCAGAGAAGATGTATGCGCCATCCTTAGACCAACACAACGACGTCACCGAGATGTCTCGGATCTCGATGAGCAGCTCGCCGTCCTTTGACCATACGCGCATCGTGAGGTCATCGCCGGCACTCGCGAATTTGTCGCCTTGTGGAGAGTATTTGAAACTCGTCACACATTGATGGTTGCTCTTTATCGGTGGTGCAATTTGTCGGCCAGTAGCTGGGTTCCATCGTCGTATGGTTCCGTCTGTTAATCCACCTGCTACCTCCGCACCATTTGGTGACCAATCGAAGCACTGCACTCTATCATCAGTATTACCTTCCCACGGGTGACCTACCAAGCCCTCCTTTATATTCCAGAGCCGTATTCCTCCGCATATAGTACCTACGACCATCAATTGGTCTGGAGACACTGCTATTCTTCTTATATAATATGCTCCGTCACTGTTGAGAGGCTTTCCCACCGGCCGTCCAGCTCTGGTCCACTGGTGAATTGAACCATCCAAGATAGTGCTCATTATATTGCCACTGGTGCCCAAGCAGGCAAGGTTTCCGGTATGCCACGACCTGGCACCCTCGATGGTGCACTCTGGCATCAAACTGCCTGCTGGACGTTCTGGTGCTGGTTTCTTCCACGATGTGCTCCGAGTGTTGTGGTTGACGAAGTAAGACCGACCGAATGGTGAAATGTGCCACTCGCATCCATCAATGAGCTGCTCGAAGTGATCTACGCTCGACAATGAATGTTTTGCTCTCATCGCACTTTCATTGCTCACCTAATCGCACTCCTGGTAAAGGTCGGCGTGATGAATACATGCAGAGTAGATCATCTTCATAGGTTCGTGTTCCACATGACCATATATTTTCATACCATGAAGGAGGGGGCGCCTCATTCCCTCCTACTTGATATTGAGTCAGTCAATTGGTTTTACAATATGCTGGCTCACCTTCCCAAAGTGCATCCTGGCGGTGCTGTGCACCATAGGCTGGCGGATTCTTTTCGCCCATCGACGGTGGGTCACGAGAGAACTGATGAGAAGAAGGAAGATATTGTCATACATCATAATGTATCGTAATATACTCACATTCACGCTCAGGAGAACTGGTCTTGATGGGTCTGATATCAATCCTTGATCTACCTCTCCCTGTTTCGCTGACGTGCTTGTGATCTTTGCATGCGGCATGACGGTTATCGGGATGTAGGCAATAGTGGAAGTAATGAAGAGACCCCGTAAGATATGCTGTTTCACATGCTGTACTTGCAGGCGCCTTGATCACGCGATATCTTGTGCAGTGGGATCCTAGGCGTTAGTTCTTACTAAGTAGATCAAACGTTGGCCAGCATGATTCAACACTTGTTCTATATTCAGCGAATTGTATTTCTTGATGCATTCAGAGACTGCACATTGTGCAATGAAAGTCATCTAACAGGCGCAGAAACAATCACGATAATATTTAAATACATATCTGGAACAAAGTCTACGATCAAAGCTCATTTAATGCATCATAATCACTCACATCTGACGGCATCACCAACCCGCTCTCGCACCCACTATCCACATCTTCCAGCCCATCCGACACAGCCGTCAAATCCTCCACCTCCTCAACGCCACAGCTCAAGCGCACCAGCCCCTCAATGCCCGAAGCCTCACGCTCCGCCGGCAGGATACTCGTATGCGCCATCCGTGCAGGTAACTCTGAAGCATTGCAGTGTCCGAATGCGAATAGGTGGCTGGGAATTCCTATTCACCTGAACGGAACGTGTTACTATGCTATGATGTGGGATAAAGTAACGCAGGAACCTTGTGTATTTCTAGGAGTGTTGATGAATTGGCCGCAATCCTGCGAGTTGGTCTCGTGTCATGCAAGATCGCGATCAATCCATATTCGGTGCAATGTGCATCTACGTTTCATGACTTGTCAGACAATGAGATAAGCAACGAGAGATTGAAAGACTGACATTGATCTGGACTCATCAGCGATAATAGATTTTGATACAGATGGCAAGATTGATTCATTGGATAGAATAGCTCAGGGAAATACTGTTGTCGTTATAAATTACATGAGCCAGTGAGAGATAAGATGTCATTATTGAGACAGCTCATGCATGTCCAGAAATAACTACTCACAAGAGTGACGATACTGGCCTTCCCCTCATACCAACGCAAAGACTAGTTCGATGCGGGCCGACGACGAACAAGATAAAATCCACAGCATCCTATCAAAGTCTCTTCTGTAGAACTTTGCCCTTGAACACCTTGTCCTTGAAACTCTTGTACCTTCGCTACAGCTTGTCCTTGCTGCGTTGAGCCGTCAACGTTGTTACTATTCGTACGTTGCATAGCTGCTTCTGCTTCTGCGTCTGTCTCAGGGACAATCCCATATCTCTGCAAAATTATTTGAGTAACTCATTTCACAAAGGATAGCGACGACAAGCATCTCACGTCTTCCAATTGGCAATGAGCAACATCGACGGGACGTCTAGTAAGATTTACAGGAAATGAGCTGGAATTGAAACGCCGGGGCTGAAGTTGAACTGTATTCGTAGGTCGAGTGCTAGAGCGCAGGAAGCCAAACAAATTGTGCAGACTAGGCAGAGATGATGAGCGAAGAGGCGTGCGATTTGTGTCATCACCCCAGAAGTCATTTCCCTGTCTTAGTGTCAGACCTGGCAACAGTTCAGAAAGAATACAGCTGGACTTACATATCTCGCCAAGCCCCTGTTCGATTTATTGCTTTGCCGTCTGGGGGTAAAGGATATCTAATGTAGATACATGAGTGAAGAATCAGGTTGTTCGAAATTAATTACTATACATCTCTGAATGGAGCTGCACGTCCCTGGCAGAGAAGTCAGAATAGGTACAAAAGAAAAGAGAAATTACTCGCCTTGAGCTTCGCATTGGACTCTGCATTGCTCTCGGGCTGACCGGTACACAAAGCTATTTAGAAAAGACATTGACCCAAATTATCTACACACGCACGCTAACCTCACGAGCGCGCCGGAGTGCTTCTTCCAGGCTCCATACATATATTTTTGCATCCCGTCCGAAGATAGCACTAGCAAAGTATTGTCCATCGGAGGACATGGCAACAACTGAAACACCGCCATCGTGCCAGAGTGGGTCTCCGACTTGCTGATTGGATTCGAGGTCCCAGATGCGAACTGAGTGGTCATCTGATGCGCTGACAAGATAACATCCATCAGGAGACAGACAAAGGGATTCAACGCTTCTGGTATGACCCCGTAAAATGACGAGTTCTTCCCCATCAATCAATTGCAATTTTCGTATGTTGTGATCATCTGAGGCAAAGATGTATGCACCATCCTTAGACCAACACAACGACGTCACCAAGCTGTCTCCTGTGATTTCGATGAGCAGCTCGCCATCCTTTGACCACACGCAGATTATGTCGTCTTCGCTGCCACTCGCGAATTTGTCGCCTTGCGGAGAGTATTTGATTGTGTTCACCCATAAATCGCTGCTCTTTATCGATGGTGCGATTTGTCGGCCAGTGGCAGGGTTCCATCGTCGTATAGTTCCGTCTGTTAATCCACCTGCTACCTCCCCCCCATTCGGTGACCAATCGAGGCACATCACTTCATCATCATTCCCCTCCCATGGGTGACCTACCAAGCTCCCCTCCTTTATATTCCACAGCCGTACTTTGCCATCTTTGCATATACCTACGACCATCGACTGGTCTGGAGACACTGCCATTGTGATTGCATCTCCTGCGTCACTGTTGAAAGGTTTTCCTATTGGCCGTCCAACTTTTGTCCACTGGCGAATGGAACCATCATTCAACATAATCGTTATATCGCCATCGGTGCCCAAGCAGGCAAGGCTTTCGGTCTTCAACCACCTACTACCTTTGATGGTGCACTCTGGCATCAAACACCCTGCTGGACGTTCTGGTGTTGGTTTCTTCCACGACGTACTCCGAGTGTTGTGGTTGACGAAGTAAGACCGACCGAGTGGCGAGATATGCCATTCGCATCCAATAATGAGCAGCTCGGAGCAATCTATGCTTGACAATGAATCTCTTGCTCTCTGAGTCATCTCACTTTCATTGTTCACCTAATCGCACTCCCGGTAAAGGTCGGTGTGATGATCCCATGCCGAGTAGCAAGTCTTGATAAAACGGGGGTTCATCTATATCTTCGCTATCTTCGTGCTCTTCGCACCATGAAGGAGGAAGCGCCTCGTTCCCTCCTGCTTGATATTGAGTCGGTCAATTGGTTTCACAATATGCTGGCTCACCTTCCCAAAGTGCATCCTGGCGGTGCTGTGCACCATAGGCTGGCGGATTCTTTTCGCGCTTCAGAGAAGCGACCAGTTTTGATGACCCTGACAGCGCTCCTCGATTTGCCTCTCCCTGTTTTGCTGACGTGCTTGACTCGGCCTTTGAATGCGGCATGACGATGGTTGGGATGTTTCCCGACTCCCACTGATAGTGCGGCAGGGCCTGGCAGGGCGTTGTCGTGATAGTCAAAGTAATACACCGACCTGTTAGATACGGTTTCGCACGCTGTGCAGTCTTTGCTGTACGTTAATTCTTCGATAGGAATCATTCAACCGCACGCTTGTTCAGCAAATTATATTTCTTGATACTTTCAGAGGCTGCACATTGTGCAATGGAAGTCAAGCTTCCAAAGCAATATACCATCTAATAGACCCAGAAACGATTACGATAATATCTGTATAGGTATCTGGAACACCAAAGTCCACGATCAAAGCTCATTCAATCGCTCACATCAGACGGCGTTACCAACCCGCTCTCACACCCACTATCCTCATCTTCCAGCCCATCCAATGCAGCCCTCAAATCATCTATCAAATCCTCCACCTCCTCAATACCACAGCTCAAGCGTACCAGCCCCTCAATGCCCAAAGCCTCGCGCTCCGCCGCCGGGATACTTGCATGTGTCATGCGTGCAGGTAACTCTGCAAGACTCTCCACACCACCCAAACTCTCAGCAAGCGTAAACAGGTTCAACTTCGGCAAAAGTGCCTCTGCACTTCTTGCACCACCACGTAGACGGAATGAGACCATCCCACCGTATGGTATACCGTGTGTAAGGCTCGATGGTGGCAGGGTTTTAATGAACTGTTCCGCATGTGGGCTGAGGGAGGTGCGTGCGAGGGCGTGTAACGGGTGCGAGGCCAGACCTGGATAGATGACATGTTCGACAGCGGGGTGTGAAGTCAGGAAGGAGGCGATGCGGAGTGCATTCAGACCGTGGGCCTTCATCCGCACTGCGAGAGTTTTGGCACCGCGCTGGGCGAGCCAACTGTCAAAAGGACTCGGGACGGCACCATGGGCATTTTGAAGGAAGCGAAGCTTTTGAACGAGGGCTTCGTAGTCTCTGTCTGGTGTAGACGAGGAAGGGAGGATGGCAGCGCCCATCACGACATCAGAATGACCATTGACATATTTGGTGAGGGAGTGAATAACGATGTCAGCGCCTTGTAGGAGTGGGGAGGCATAGAATGGGGAGAGGAATGTGTTGTCGACGAGAACAAGGGGTTTTGATGGAGCGCGACGCGCGAGACCCACTATGCGCGGAATGTCAATTAGTCGGAGGGTGGGATTTGTTGGTGATTCGATCCAGATAAGCTGAAGTATTTGCGTCAGTGACTGGCTAAATTTAAATAGTTAAAGACAGACCTTTGTGTTCTCCTTTATAGCACCTAGTATTTCATCATCTGTCGCGTTCTCCAAGTCTACAAACGTCGACTCGGTACCCATGGTTTCCTTCGCAACCCTCGTGAGGTACCTGAACGTACCGCCATAGACATCGTTCACACTTAGGACGTGGGCGTTTGGACCTAGAGACTGCAAGACAGTAGCTGTCGTCGCACTGCCAGAAGCAAATGCGATAGCGTGTCCTGCGCCTGCCTCCAGGCCTACAAGTGTGCGCTCTAATGCATCGCGATTTGGATTGCCAGAACGAGAATACTCAAAACCCTATTCACCATATACACGTCATAAGTACGGCATGTGGGGTCAAGCTGAAACACGAACCTTGTGCACGCCTACTTCATCTTGCTTGTATGTCGTACTAAGAGATATGGGAGGGATGACAGCGCCAGTTGCAGGGTCTGGCTCTGACCCTACATGAATAGCTCGTGTAGAAAAGCCGAGCTCAGATGAGCGTTTCGAGTGACGCTTGACGCCTTTTGCATGGCCGTTGGCGTGGCCGTTGGTGGTGAATACGGAGATGGTCATGTTGCAGTGGGGTATCGATTAGATGGGATGAACCCGATGTGGGAGATAAAAATGCGAGGATGTAGGGAATCTGAGATAGAGAAGCGTTTATATAATGTACGCGCTGCCAGCAATTTAAAAGAGAATTTTTTTACCTGCATTACATTTGCTTTGGAATGATGCATGAATTGCGAGCTCGATGGCGTGCAAGTCGCTTACAAAGCGCGTGCAATTCTGGTGGTTACTTAGTAATTCATTCTACTAATCACATTAATCATATCCGCATATACCGCCAGCGCAGCACTATAGATAAGCGGGAGCATAAGCACCCCCTGTATAGCTAGGCTATGTCCAACATAGGCTCTTGGAGAACAGTACACTTTTCCTCTTGGCGCGCGAACGTGTGGCCTTATCAGCAGGAGAAGATATTCTCGGACATCCACGCGTCTTGTCACGTCTGTGGCACCGGCAGGCATCAAGAACTATCACAGATTTTAGTTCGTCTAGCGGTGCCAGTGCTAAGTATATCAATGACTCAGTGATCTTTCTCAAGGTGTCAATAATCCTAGGTCTACTACGGTTCGACGTGGACCCTTTGTTCCGTTGTACGTGGTGTTATCATCATCTCCGTCTTAATTCTTTCCATTCGGCCGATGAATCACAGACGAAGAAGGTGTGTTCTGATGGGTGCTAGCTCTTTTAAGGTTGGAATGGGGACAATGTCAAGAAGAAGAGGGCGATCTTATCTTTAACTCAAAGCCTGGGAGTATCACTTGTCGATATCGTCCAAATGACTGACAGTTTCGTATAACATGACATCAACTGTAGTTCTGAGAGACATGGCATGTTCACAACAAAGTGGAGCCGGAGAAAATCGACCATGCTTAGCTTGACCGAGCAAACAGCAACGCCATGACCAACTCTTGACCTATCGTTGTGACGCAATCTTGTCAAAGGCTCTAAGCGCCCATTCTTCCCGCAATACTATATGGTCCGCTTTGTCTCCACACATTGTTTCATGTATGACTAACCGCGCGACCACTTTGCCCTGTAGTTCACTGGTCATGTTTATTTTTCCCAGATTGCAGTGCAAATGACTCACCGACTCCACTGAGTACGACTACGATCAGCCCTGCGGTCAGAACGAATGATCAAACTCTAACACCGCAGTAGTTCTCATCAAGTAACGATTCACGTTATCCGTTCCATTGCATTCTTGTCCAAGCGATCATGCGTGGCATCGAGCTGAAGATTTTAAAAAAACCATCAGTTGTTCCGGAGCGTAGACTGGCCGATGCCATGCGCAGTTCGAGCAGATGAGAAGGCGACTTGAAAGCTACGGTGTTTTAGTAGGCTTACAATCTGGAAAGGACACAGAAGAAATCATGACATAGGCTATGCGAAGGGTGAGTCACGACAACGTCGAATGAGGTCACAGAATAATGACATATCATTCCGCATGCCATCATTCCAGACGTTATATATCCATTCAAAGTCCCTGGCATGTCTTCCTGAGGGATAAAGTATGAACCCTGATAACCATTTCCCTCAGCTTCATCAAGGCGTTTCTGAGAGACCTGGTTTCCTTGACAGGGGCTGCGGAGGAACGGACGTTGTAGGAGTGGCACAGAGATCGAGCAGTCAGGGCCAAATACATCACCGAGGTCGAAGGTTCGAGTGTTTACAGGTATTGGAAAACCTATTGCCAACGATCCCGAAACACCCGAGTCCGTTGCGTATGCCGAAACGCCTGCATCAGCAAGATCACCTAGAAGGTGCAGTAAAAATACCGAACGGTCTCATTTAGCGGCAGCAGGAACTTCAAACTGGGTCCAGTAAACAGGGGAGAGACTTTGATTCGAACATAATCGGGATTCCAGTGCTTGGGTAAAGTACCAGCATCGCTGCAAGGGTAGTCCCGGTAAAACATGCCTCAAACGTGTTTCCGAGATCAACTTTTGAATGGAGATTCTGCATTGAGGAAGACCGTCATTGCTGGCTGTGCCAATTCTGTTGGCAGTGACGTGGATTTACCATTTTGTTATAAATGATCCAGAATGCGATAGGTACATTGTTATGGATAGCCCTGTGATGATGCTGGCATGAGTGCATTCTCAGGATATACTGTCACGGTTGAGGCCATCAAGCAGCAGCGTCCGCAGTGTCATCTGTAAGGATGGAATCTCTAGTCCGATTCGTGCACCATACAGAATGAACACCGAATGAGTCGGTACTCACTGGGCTTGAGCTTGAACCATCATCACGCTCGCGAATAAAAGCTTGCCAGCCTCTTCGTTGGTCACAACACTCCTGCTTTCTTCGCGAGTTGTTCTAAACGGGAGTGATAGATAATTGCAATTGGATATAGCGGATGTATCGATGATACGATCAGTGTCTGCACGCAGGAAGATTGTCCACGTACCAATTGCATATTTTAAATTCCGGATCATGCATCTTCACCATGGTTAGAATGGAGCCTGTGCTAGCTCGCGCTCATTACCTTATTTACGTTTACAAGGTCACTCACAGCTTCATTATTGTGGCCGAACGTTTGAACGATAAAGTTATGCCCAATTATGCATTGTATATGCCCAATAGATGAGATAACTTTAGAATACGAATTGTTTCTGTAAGTGTCTTAGACACACAGTTAGAATGTCATCCTAATGACGAGAATGACTGCATTTCCATCGTCGATGTCGTCGACTGTGGCTAAGGAGTGTCGATGAGCCCTCTCCCATCAACCATAACACAACCACTAACCATGATACCCTGGATAGGTTGCGTGATATGCAGTACCTCATCCTTAGGGTCCCCCCGGGATTTGTGAAACTCTTCGTCTTGCGATCCACTAGTGTGGAGTTCCTGGTGGTATACGCCATGGCGCTCATAAAATTGGGGAGGATTGACGATCGCGTTGGCCTGCATGTAGTATCGCGCGTTCAAGAATGCGATAAACGAGTTGACATATACTTGAAACGGTATATACCGCTGGTCAGCACGATCATGGTAGAATGTGTTGTTGATCATACGCTTAGTCACTAAAAATTGGAGCCCGATGAAGATGAAGGTTGTCGGCATCACAGCACACTGCAGGAAAACCTCAGAGACCTCGCATGTAAACAATACAATGAATATAGCCTCACTGCGATTATGATTGACATCGAACAAATACTGTCAAGATGTTAGTCAAAGTACTATGGGGTAGGCTGGAAGGAGGGATACCTTGTCAGACAGCCGGTACTGATGGTATAGCCCACAAGCTTTGTTATGAATGAATCAGTGCTGAGTAGTCTGCATTAGTACATCGGATCCCGATAGGGAATGAACTGCTCCGTACCTAGAGAACCCAGTACGTGAAGTGGCAAGGAGATAGCATAGCGATGATGCGATGAGAATATCAATAAAAGTGGCCGTTCCCAAAGATAGATATGTCATCCACTCGATGCTAACCAAATCCTTGAAGAATTTGACCTTGTATCTACTCGCAATTAGCACCTCCTGAAGTAAGGGAGCTGCCTGACTTACTGCGCCCACGCAAGGGCTGTCATTAGGTCAAATGATGAGCCCATCACGAGAACATCGTTGAAATCTCACTAATAGCAATGCCTGAGGATAAGTTCAAAATTGCATAAAGAACATCTACAGGAAAGAGACTCGCCTGAACCTAGGGCCACGATTATGCCCTAACAGTGAATCAACATAATGAAATACAATCGAACCCCGATTGCAAACCCACCAATGCTATGACCGGGAAAATTCTTGATCGACCCTTGCTTACTGGGTTCATTTAGTAAACCAAACAAACTCATGATAGTAGGGGAATAATCACCTTTCCATATGCGATGAACATACAAACTGTCGACCAAGACATGACTTGAATGTTGCAGTAACAGTCACTGAACTTACAGATGTACCATAGGAACGATGAGAATCTGTGCAGTGCGTATTGTTGGGTGGATCGCAAAGAACAGAAACACAACTTACGTTGATTACTAGCTGAAGCTGTCCCAACCCATTAGACGCTGCATAAAGGGCCATTATAGAAACTCACTTTGAGACTCCATACGATTTCCGTGAGTACACCAAAGTTCGCATAGTTGGTCACCAAATAATAGTAGACGCAATGGATTGTCAGGGCCAGGTGCAGAGCATCAAATATCCTATAATTTTGGGAAGCAATCTCTTCGCGATCAATGATTGCAACTCGAAAGGACACCTACCAAAGCCAGGCAACCTGCCAGAACGTGAGCATCAAGTCCAGAATCAACAACAAGGCAGTATGGACGTACAACCAACTTAAAAATGTTATCCCAGCGCTTCTATGCGCCTGCAAGTATATGAAAGCTTGGACATTGGTTAGACCAAAGAGACTGTTCCATGGGATATGTTACGACGAAAGGTCACAGGAAGCGCTCAGCTTTTGACTGCATCATGAACAAATAGTTTACTAACACTGCTGCCAGGATAACTCCAATAAAAAGTGCCCCGAACGTCTTTCCCAGGTCAAGTTGTGGAATAGGATCTTGCGCCGAGGAAGACATTGTTGCTGACTGGAAGAGTTCACCAATTCACCGTACTATATAACCACACTGCCATTTGTTCTGTGAGAGAATCATGAGTTTTGACGCTGAGCGCTGATGGTAGAAGCATGTAAGTACAGCATGGCATGCATGAACGACTCGGAAGGAGATTTGTATGCCATATATGATATGTGCCCACCGGGCCCGAGGAGTGGCGTGTATTACATAAGATAGAGGGGCTTCTTGCCCGTGTACCTTGGACTCCGACGTGCAAGTCAAAACATTCAGTGCTGATCTTGTGTGAATCAGGATGACCCACGTACGAAGGCCAAATAGTTATAATACCTGTACTGATCTCTAACCTGGCTAAGTTTAGGTGTGCGTGGATAGCACAAGGCAGCGCTAACTGTTGGGGTTCATATCACCATTCATTTCGGCATCATGATGCGGCAGCCTCATGTGCACAATGAACCTGTTGTGATCACATGTGATGAAGCCCACTCAATGGACCTTGCCAAGTAGCATGAACTATCACCCTATCTCATCATCTCCTCCTATATCATATATACCATTATGGAAAGTCATTGGAACCCAGCTCGCTGCTCAAAGGGGTATCACATCAAATAATGGCTACCACTCAACTCTATGAAGAACCATTGCACAACTTGGGTACCTTCACAGACTCATTCCAAGTTTTCCAGTTCTAGAACTTGAGGCGCCCTGGAAGCTTCAATTAGAAATACCTGATCTTTTGAAGAGTAGTACTTTGTACTCCCAAGATGTTCAAACGCTCTCCCAGGCTTAGTGTTTGTGACAGCTTCTTCCCCATGTAGCACTTAGCCCTGTTCGCAGCTATTCATTTTCCTCGAAGCAAGCAGTGTGTGAGGCACTTTCAGTTAGCTTTGACGGACATCTCAATTCTGACTCCTCTCAAGCTTCATCTCCTGCAATTTTATCACCAAAGATCATCAATGAACGACACGCATGTTGGCTTCGTGTTCAGGCCTGCAGGGTCCAAGTTGGGTGTTTGGCTTCGCTAAGCTGGATACCACTGCAACCACTGAATTGTAAAAATGCTGAGTGGAAGAGCACGAACCAACGTACAGGATCAGGGGTGTGGCTTAGGACAGTCCAGATCATACATTTTGTTTGAGGATGCGATGGACAAAAGAATGACAGAATTAATTCTATAAATGAAAGTAAGTACTCAGTCTCAACAGTCGAAGACTCGGAGACTACTAGCTGACCTATAAACAAAAGTAAGTACTAGAGTAGTAGTCAGTATCATAGTAAAGAGTCTAAATAAATAATATCATACCTCAGTCTCAATAGTCGAAGACTGAGGTGCTAAGTAATATAAAACTTCTCTTGAGCGCATAGCGTATTATGTAAGCGAGTGTTGTTTGTTGTTGTCCGAATCAAAGTTATCACTTATCTATAATCTTTCAACACGCCCACTCAATGAATCAAACTCTTGCCGTTCAACACTCCCATTCCTTCAATGAATCGTCCATGCTTCTCGCGCGCAAGTGCCTTCATCAAAATGTCGGCAATCTGTTCGTTCGTGGGAACATACTCAACGCATATCTCTCCTTCCTCCAACTTTTCTCGGATAAAGTGATACTGGATTGCTATATGTTTGGTACATTCATGAAACATGGCATTTTCGGCTAACAGAATTGCAGATTGATTGTCGATTCAGAGAGTTATTGGGGGAGTTTCTGAGGAGTTTAGTTCTCTGAGTAGGGTCCTCAACCAAATGGCCTCCTTCATAGCAGCGGTGGCAGCCATATATTCTGCTTTGGTACTGGAAAGTGCGACTGAACTTTGCTTCTTCGAACTCCAACTAACTGCTCCTCCAGATATTGAAAATATATATCTGGTTATCGAACACCAGTCATTGACATCTGAAGCCCAGTCCGTGTTGATGAACGCATGTAAGTCCATTTCTGACTTCCCTTGATATGTCAAACATTTATTGACGGTCCTGCATAGATACTGATAGACATGCTTTAGAGCAGTCCAGTGCGCTTGTCCAGGGGTAGCTGCAAATTTGCTCAGAGCACCTACTGCAAATGCGATGTCTGGACGTGTCGCAAGCATCACATACATCAGTGCACCTAGGGCACTTTGGTAAGTCTTCACATTGACTTCGGCTTCATTCACTTTGATGAGCTTGATATTAGGGTCCATTGGTGTATTCACAGGACGACCGGATCCCATATTGAAACACTTGAGTATTGATTCAATGTAGCAGCTTTGTGACAGCTTGATCGTGCATTTATTGCGGTTGCGAATGATTTCCATTCCCAAAATCCAGTGCGCTTCTCCCAAATCGGTAAGCTCGTACTCTGCTGCTAACCATTTCTTCAGCTCATCTATCATCTTCTTATCCTTTGACAGTATCATTTTGTCGTGAACATAGACGGCGACTATAATGATTGTGCCATTCTCGACCTTGTAGAAGACAGAATGGTCTGCATTGCTGCGTGTGAAGCCAAGAGACTCGAAGACAGTATGTAGTCTTTTGTACCATGCTTTGTGTGCCTGCTTAAGACCATATAGAGCACATTTGAGCTTCCAAACTTGATTCAACGAGTCACGAAAGCCAGGAGGGAGCTGCAGGTAAATTTCCTCATCCAATTCACCATTTAGAAAAGCTGACTTGACGTCCATCTGATGTATATCTAGATCGTAC
>MU172288.1:544290-563834 GCA_016695485.1 Suillus hirtellus
CCATTCCTGGTGTTGAACAGGGTGCATTGTGCTATCTGGCATCTTTTCACTTCCTTCAACAATTCCCCATAGTCCTCGAAGGTCAAGGATTAACTTGACATGGTACTTCCATAGTTGAAAATTTGAACCATCATTTTCGAGGGATGGAATATCATATAGATGATTTGAGGCTTGTGCAGTTCTGCTTGTAGATGTAGAACTGGATGATATGGAAAGGATGTTTGAGGATGAAGCAGCTGCACCTGAATGGGTTGCAGACACTGAGGGTGTGTTCGACATTTAATTCTTGTTTTGGTTGATGTTCCTTTGTGGTACTGAATTGATTCTAAGCACCAGGGCTCATAACCTTTTGTTTGAGGATGCGACAGACAAAAGAATGACAGAATTAATTCTATAAACAAAAGTAAGTACTCAGTCTCAATAGTCAAAGACTCGGAGACTACTAGCTGACCTATAAACAAAAGTAAGTACTAGAGTAGTAGTCAGTATCATAGTAAAGAGTCTAAATGAATAATATCATACCTCAGTCTCAATAGTCGAAGACTGAGGTGCTAAGTAATATAAAACTTCTCTTGAGCGCATAGCGTATTATGTAAGTGAGTGTTGTTTGTTGTTGTCCGAATCAAAGTTATCACTTATCTATAATCTTTCAACAATATGGCATGCAAGTCTCGAACAGAAAGTTGATGTGGCAATCGAGGTACTTCCATAAATATGTTGGGGTAGGGAGTAATGATTTACTACAAACCCATCAGTTATTTGTGAATGCTACTCGCAAGGAAACGCACAGATAACAATGCATGCCTACTGGAAGTTCATCACCAACGAGAAAGACTGCATTTGCATCGTCCCCGTCACTAGCAACTATGGATAAATCACGCTATCAGCCCTCTTGCATCAACAATAATACAATTACCAACCATGACAGCCTGAATAGGTCGAGTAGTATGGAGCACTATATTGTCAGATACATCTGTCCGTGATGTTTGAAGCTTCTCATCTTGCGATGTCTTAATGCACAGCTCGGGGTGGAAAACATCATGACCAGCACAAAATATGGAAGAACCCACACTATTCCCATATTACATACAAGACTATCCTACTGGTGACGGTTAACTCAAACATGGAATATGATTTAGAAATACTTACATGGTCTAGAATTTGCAAGTCAAGTCACCGAAACAATCTTTTGTTCACAAGTGTGATCAGGCTCCTGGCTGTGACAAAGTTTTCTTTTCCAGGAAGGAGGAAGTAAACATTGTCATCCTGCTCACCCTCGTCAAGTGAATGGTCCTTGAACTCCAAGTTGGAGGCTGAGAGTTCGATAATCTCAGAAAATGTGGGATTTGATCAGTCTGCTTGAGCCTTGAAATCTATACATGCTAGATGTAGACTTGCGTCCTGTCAATGTGTTGCTCAGATTCAGAAAGTGGCGGCTCCCAGTCAGTGAAAACACTCCATCAGTGAACTGACAGAAACCTCAGATAGACAAATATTACCTTATATAGTGGATAATCACCAGCATCCATATAATTTTGCTATAGGTTATCACATTGTCATGCTTGACCTTATAGAGGAAAGGAAGGTTTTTCATTGATGTGCACAGCTTGGCAAATCGTCAAAAATTCATTGTTTAGTTCAACTAAAAATTGAGGTGGTAGGTGGGGTAAAAGCCAATGGTCCATCTCAATGAATCATGGCCGCCAAATTGGGATCAAGGTCTACAACTTGGAAGGTTAACCCAAATGTCAGTATCTTACAGACAACAATATTTTGTATAGCAATTGGGGAAGAACTGAATCATATGTTTATTTAGATCATTTAGCCATCCTTTTGTATTTATAGTTTTGTTCTACTAGACATCCATGGCTGCTTCATGTAGTATCGCTTTTGCTTCGCATTGTCCAGAATATCATGTGCCATTTTGTCCTGCTTACGTAGTTGGTTGTGCTCGCATTTGGAAACCTTAGTTATTCCATTGCGAAATGCAACAATATTGTTATCACAGGCGATACCTACGAATGACTACTTCTCTTTGTCCACAAAGGACTGTTTCAGGGAGACTCCCAATACATAAGTTGTGATGGCTGGAAACCCAAGAACAAACTATATCTTGATCACCCCACTTGTCAGGAGCCTGGCTGTGATTTTTTGGTATGTTCGATAATTATCATCACCTCAGATGTCAATAATATTTATCCTCCGAGTGGAATGAAAACAGTACATGCACATGTCTCTGTTGTTGCACTGCATTTGGTCACATCGCAGGTGTATACTTCCTGCATTGCAAGTGGAGGGACGAGTAGAAAATTTTGTTACTTTGTATGTATCACCTTCTTCCTTTTGAGCGGAATGACACATGGATAATATAGATATCGTCACTGTTGCCCTGTGCTATGCTATTGCACACTTCTATACTTTGCTTCTGCGATGGGATTAACAAGTAAGAAATACAGATGCTTAGCAGCTGTTGCACTCCATATTGTGACTTTGCACACCTATTCTTTCCACCTTGTATTGAACTGAAGGCTCATCTGTGCATTCATTTGCTATCTTGCTTTGCGTTTGGCCACCTCACACGTGTATACTGTTCGCATTGCAAGTGGAATGATGAGTAGAAACTTTCATTACCTCACATGTATATACATTTTTTCTGACTGGAATGATAAAGTAGGAAATACAGACATCACCACTCTCATGTTAGATTTATTAGATTGGGCATCTGAAATTACAAGCACAAAGATCCAAACCTATAGCGTTACTTACTGTATTTATAATATGTCCATGAGATGTATATTGTATCATAGGTACTTGTCTCAGATGCTTTGCTTCTGAATTTTCACAACAAAGAGATAGGATTAAATCATCACATTCACAATTGCGAGATACTATTGTAATTTAATAATACTGTATTACTGAATATCAACAAAACGGATGCTCAACAGGGTGACAACCATAGATGCCACACTTGCACCAGATATAAACTACTCTGAATCGAAAAGAGCATTGTCCAGCTGTGCTCTCTGTCTTGTGAGAGTGTTGACGGACATCCTGGCCTTTGCACCATCACTAAGTTCTGCACGTCGACTTGTGCCGAAGACTTTCCTAAGAAACAGAGATCAATTGAGGACTGTTGAGTATGTAAAGAATGCACCTTGTCCACCATGCAAGGAGTTGGGTAACCCTTTGCTGTGCTGCTCGACCAGGGGGCTGTTTGAAGAAGTCTACAATGTTTTGCCAAAATGGTATGTAGTTGAAGTCGCCGTCCACTGAGCGCCATGAGCTCACAGAAGACAGGGCAAATCGCAACTTGTTAAAGATCGTCATTCCGCAGGGAAATTAAAAAACTGTTGCAACTTACCTGACATGCTACATATGCTATTGAGTGGGCCATGACAGCATGCATTTTGATTATTTGTGCTATGTGTGTCTTCACTTTCTTGCATGAATTGAAGTCCTTCTTGGTGCATCAGTTGGTTCCGATTACATCAGCGGCGTCGCCATCAGTGGTAACCTCCCTTGCAGAGGAGGGTGACATGAATATTGCTTTGAAGGCCTACTGAAAGTGAGATTTTTGTTGAGCGACTGGAGAATTACTCACCTGAAGTAAGAGAGTGCTTTTGAAAAGGCCCTGCTCCAGATTGTCCTAATTTGCTGTGTACTTTTCATACAGAAATGCTGGCCAGAACATCTCCGTCATGATATAGCCGTCTGCGCGGTCCCTGATCCCTGCTCTGATGCTAGTGTATAGTTAATGTCATGCAAGATCTCATGTGAGATACTTTACTTACATTGGGCTA
Organism: Suillus hirtellus; assembly: GCA_016695485.1. Classification (NCBI taxonomy): domain Eukaryota; kingdom Fungi; phylum Basidiomycota; class Agaricomycetes; order Boletales; family Suillaceae; genus Suillus; species Suillus hirtellus. The sequence goes on from MU172288.1 coordinate 548,091, forward strand.
TTCCAGTCTAGCTCAGTCGGGCAGAGTAGTCTGCCACACATATTGTTGATGAATCCGCAGTAGTGTTTGTCCTTGGGGTCGATGGGGGAATCGGGCTTCAATTCATGATTGATCCAATCAGCGATGAGGCTCTTCAACTTCGAAGTGTCATCCCCTCAAGCAGCATCAGCTCCCTGCCTGAGCTTAATAAGGAGTTAGCAGAAGGCAAATGGTTTGCATTGGTAAAGAGTACCTTTTTGAGCATATACGAGTAATCATCATACTCCAGGTCTGATGCCCTTGGGTGAAACCACAGGAGGGCATGATTAAGCACAGTATAGCCAGTTTGCAAACAATCTTGCCTATCATTGTGAACCAGTGGTCAACAATCATGTAGCATAGGTAAAAGAAAGACTTACTTGTCAGTTGTATTTTCATCCTCATTGCCCAGATCACACTGCCTATCATTCTCGCATATTAAGTCTTCGATGTTGTCAAATAATGTGACAGTGCGCCTGATGGCTCTTCCTTTCAACACATAGTAGTTTGTCTCCCTGGAAATCATATTGAGTGAACTGAACTAGATGTAAATGACAGTGATACCTTTGTTTGACTGCATGCCCCGACTCCAGTATCTGTAGTTTTTCCTCTAAAGCAGTGATTTTCCGCTTCTGACGAGCACTCTCGGATGTTGCCACCACAAGTGACTGTGATGATTCTGGAGGGTGGGGAATGTCCCCCACCGCCGCCTCACTGAGAGACATGGACTTCTATGGCGAAAAGGTGAAGAAAATCAAATGAAGCCTATGGTAGAGGGCAGGAGATGATGGACTCGCCAAGTTGAATAATCCTGCCCCCATTTTATATGATGGCCATCCAGAGTTGAGAAACACAGCTGCCTTGAAACACATGGTATGCCAGGAAGGTTTCAAATAACATTCAAGTGAGTATTACTAAATTCTATGCGCTGGAAATGGACTTGTTAGGCGAAGAAAGTGCATTGACGTCAACACTGACCACTGAAAATGGTCTAAGGCGCGGCAATGCACAGCAAGTATGACATGCTGGAAGTCAGATTGCTACTTTTTTGAGTGACCATCAATTTGACATGGTATGTCATTTATCCTGTCATCATTTTTCTAGCTCAGGTCAGTGACATGATCTCATGGGTTGGGCTAAACCGAGCGTTAGCTCATGGTGAGGGCAGGATAACTGCTTACTATGGATTCAATGACTCACTAGCTAGCTCTACATGTGAATCAAAAGATCAGTAGTGCGAAGTGATGGACAAAACTATGGGAAAACCAGGTGGGAAGAAGGAGTGACACTCCTGGACGCTTTATCCCGGCAGGCTGCATATCTAGGATGTCCCACTCTCCAAGTTGACTCAGATGTGAACCTAAGACACATATGCATTGCAATATTAATGTCAACTATTCTAAGTATCAAGTCACAGTCAAACTAAAAACAAATACAATGCAATGAAGGCCTAAAGACTATGTATGATTAAGCACTACTAATGATGTCTGATCAGCTCTAGCAGACCGGGAGCGTTAGCAAGAGATCACAAAGGCAGCTTAAGAGTCCATAAAACTCCTCCAGCTCACTGCCCAGCAATGATGACATCCGCCCTTTCAATTCCGTATAGGACGCCTCATTTTCTGAAGTGTGAAAATTGGTAATTTGGAACCAGCCGTTCTTCAAGCATTCCCATATTTTCCATTTGCAGATTGTTGTGGCCAGCAAGATAGTATTCCTAAGGCCAAGTGCCCAGTTAGGTTTGTCGAGGGATAAGTAGCATCGACATCCTAGATCAACCAGAATGTATTTTGTCATGGCGATGATGCAATTATTTGCAAACAGGACGCGAAACGACTTGAGTTGCCCATCACTCATGACTCGCTGAAGTGAAGATCAAAGATGAGCTGAGTAACATTGACATGTATGCTTACCTGAACTACAATGTCAAGATAATCATTATTCGACAGCAATGCCAATGCATGTCTGCTGCGCAATAGTGCAATCTCATTCATGTTTGTGCATAAAAGTTGGAGGGATAGATCATACGTCCCGGTGACCAACCCCTGAGCACAACCCTGGGAGCAGTCCTTGTGAAGCTTTCTGATGTTCCCTTTTAGCCTTGAAAGAAACTTTTGGCCTTCGGGCCTTAACTTCCATGCCTTGAGTTCGGCGACTGTGTACCGCCATGAGTTATAGAATGAATGTAGAGAAATTGAATACCATTCTTTGGGTGCTCGCTGATCGCATGGTTGAGCACTGCAGTGGTGAACTTGTTGACCTCAGTTAAGGACAGATAAAGGGATGACTGAAACAGAGACAAGTTCAGGAATCTTGAGGTGTCCTCCTTCACACGATCAATTACAGCAGATTCGACCTGCAATGTTGAGGTCTTTCGAGTGGACTGCGATAGTGCTGAGGGAGGAGGTGTGTCAGATCTGACAAAAGGCACTCCTTTGTATGGACGAGAGATCTTCCTGTACGATGGCCTTTTCTGGCCCAACATTGCAATATAGTCTTCAGAATAGAGGGAATTGGGGTTGTTTGGGCACTATGTGCCCAAAGCCGATGAGCTTGATTGATCTTGACTCATGCTTGGTTCAAAATGGATCGGATTAAGGTCAGTTGGGAAGTGAGCTAGTCCCTGAGGGATGTTCTGGGGTATGAACCCATCATGGGTATCCTGGCTGTGTGAAGTATGATAGTCAGGGTATGCAATTGTGTCATGATTGGGCACTGACCTGATATCGAAAGCCCCATGTTGGTCCTGGATGCCAATTGCACGCTGTGGATTATGAGAGTCATAGGCAGAGCCTGCTTGACCCGTGGTCCAGTCAAAGGAAGTTGGATCAAGAGAGGATGGGAAAAGAGGTAGTTCCCGAGAGGCATTCTGCACAAAAGAATCGTGATCCAAGTGGTTACCAGCCACCTGCTGAGATGCACTGCCTGTAGGAATATGTAAGTACAACCCCAAAGTTGGGTAGCTGCCACCCGCGGGATCTTGCGATTGGAAAGTCTGAGGCACTGCAATGCCAGGCTGGCTTGGCTCCAACTGCGACAGGATTGGGTAGCTGTCACCTGCGAAATCCTGCAGGCGCGAAGTGTGATAGTTGGGGTATGCATCCATGTTGGGCGCTGACCCAATATTGAAAGCCTCATGCTGGTGCTGGCTACCAGAGGCTGCATGATGTAAATTATGAGAGCCATAGGTAAAAGCTGCTTGACTTGTACTTGGGTTGAAAGAGGCTGCATTGAGCGAGGTTTGGAAAAGAGGTAGTCCCTGCAGGCCGGTCTGTGCTAGGTTGGAATAATTATGATGCAAGCGGTCAGCAACTGCCTGCTGAAACACGCTGCTTGTAGAAACCTGTGAGTGTGGCTGTAAAGTTGGGTAGCCACCACTCGCAGAAGGGCCACCTAGACTGTCATCGTGACTTTGCAAATGCAGCTCCTCAGGCTGGCCTAAGTGGCCGTTATTCCTAGGCCAGTGGGTCATTTCTGAGTCGTTGAGAAAGGCGGTGTAGATGAGGAATCTTGACTATACATAAAAACACTTAAAACAAAAGGGTGCTCAACAGCAAGACCAGGATACGAGACAACAACTCGACCCAAAGGACAACCACTGAGAGAAGTTCCTTGAAATAAAAGTGGAGGGAAACTCTATGAGCTAGGTGGGCACTAATAGGTGCAAGAAGATAATGCACGTGAAGGCGCGCGAGATGCACACATGAGCGGGAGGTCTGAGAATGCGCATGCGCGAAGCGAAGCGAAGGCACGCCTAAAGTGTTAGAGGCAAGATCTTATTGAGGAGTGAGTGCACAGATGGATGATTGGCAAGAGAATAAGATCAGATAACAAGTGAGGAGGTGATCTATTCACTTTCCAGTATACAAAGATAAGGGAAAAGTAAGTACCAGAACCAAAGGAAACCCTTCTGTATTTAAGAATGGAGATGGCGCGCTTCTGAGCGTGCTCCCAAACCGAGTAACTATATCAACTCTAATTATAACTAAGTTTAAATAGACTTTCTATATGTAGCACGGACGTCAGACCGAAGATTTTATTAGTTCAATGGATGAGATAGAAATAACACACCAGTGAATCAGTAAGGATATGGGATGGATGGACAGATGATAGTGCAAAGACCTATGAGGAGGCGCGCGAACATGCGCACAAAGCGCGCATAGTGCATGCGCAGGTAAGGCATGCCTAAGTGCACGTGAGTATGGATAAGGCGTGCGCAAGTGCATGTGAGAGTGGTCCTTAGGAGTAGAGCTGTAACATATAGGAATGTATGGGTAAAGGCCGGATATTCAGCATTGAGACACGCGAGTCTCTACAGCGGCCAGTCAATGATGATTATGATGGTCAGAGCATGAGTCTTACCTCTTTTGGTCATTACTTTGAGGGGTCTTGGCTGCAACTCCAAGTCCGAGTCAAAGACAGGAGTCAGTCATGAAGTGCCTTTGTACGGAATAAAAAATGGATGTAAGATTGCACCAATAAACATGCCAAGTCTTAGGCATTGGTCTTACTGGCAGCTGATACATGATGGGATCCCATTGTGGATAGCTAGTTTACTAGATATTTAGTTGTCCAAAGCTGCTTGTACTTACCTCGAGGCTGGCCCCTGAACGATTCGATTGATAGAAATGAAGCTGGCATTAATTCCCACTGTGATGAGCAAAGATGGTCAGGGTTCATTGAAATCAGCCAAAAGCTTAGGCTCGTTACTTACAAGTGGTTCAGATCCTGGTTCAGATCGACTCGAAGCTTCAAATGGGACTCCATGCAACCACTGGTAACATGCCTAGTCACTTGACATTGACTAAAATTCAAAGTTGCCACAGACTGATGGCAAATAAGCTCAAAGTTTGTGATAGTACGTACTGCTAATCAATTGTTCCGCCTTGAAATTTGATGTTTGGTAGTGGCCAAATGCATATGCTGGTATCAGAGGGAACTGCCGTCATGTTATCTGCATTGTGAGATTAATTCTGATACTGGAATTGGTACTCGACAGGGACCATTGGAACCTGCCCCAACAATCTCGAGACATCAGTTACGGTGCATGCTGACACGCTTGCATTCAAGTTAGCAAAAGATTTGGTAGAAGTTGCAGTAAAAATGTTATACAGTTTTGATCTGAGAGATGTTGAGAATGAACAACGGCAAGGGGAAGGCACTACAACAGCACTGGTTTAGCATGACTCAAAGTTTTGGGCAAATCACGTAATGGCCTATAGGTTTAATTTCCAGATCTTGCAGAGCGAGGTGGCATACTACCAAATACAGCTTGTACCAATGCAATTGAGAAACAACTTCATCATGCAGCTCAACTATGTACACAAACCTAGAGGATGATGATTGATGATTGATATTGATGATCTCTTCCCACAGGCAAATTCTCATTCTCTAGGTTCTGAGTTAATTGCCGTATGCTATTACATGATTAGATAGAAACATGTTCCATTCAACTAATCCAAATATTTCAACCTGACAAGAAGTCATCCACTACTTAGCAAATCGGATCAGTCCAACCCAGAATTCCTGTACTGGTTTTTCTGAGTCGCTCTCCAATTAAAATATATATTGCAAGAACAAGAAATTGAGGATATGGTACAACTTAAATAAACTATGATATTACAATAGAGGACGCAGTGTCTCATGCCACGATCTATGCAACAGTAGCGAATTTATTACAGAAAAAATGCCTCAAATGCCTCAGTGCCTGTTACATGAGATTAGTACGAATGTTGCCACATAGGAAGAAAAAAAAGATACCTCAGGGGTTAGTGAAATTATACCAATTCATCCAAACTGGTGGTGCTATCATCTGATCGCAGAAGAGGCACTGCTTGCAGTGACCATTCAGCAGTGGTAATGTTTGCAGCCAAATGAAATACATACATGCAAAATTCTGAACTTCATCAAACTCTGTATCAGCAGTGGTGAACGACATCACATCATCTTTGTATGCAGCAATACTGCAGTTCTTGCAATCAACAAGCTCATTGGTAGTGCAGCTAGAGAGCGCCTCTATTGCAGTGTTGAGTGGTTCTGAGGCAGCATTGACATATGTTTTGGTTTCACTCTGAACGGTTATGTCAAGAAACTTAGAATGTTGATGAACCACATCAATGCACAAAGCTGCCACGATGGCACGCACGCGCCTCCATTCAACATCGGCTTGAACTGCGATCACAGCTTGAGCGAGGGCCTCAGGACTCAGGTGCTGCATTTTACGATGCAACCTAGTTTTGTCCTGGCATAATATTAATAAGTAATACACCACATAAAGATCAACATACCCTTTGAACATCCAATAAATCATTGGAGATACTGCACCCCACACACTCCTCACCACAGAGGCGGTCTATTATGTTGGGACCTCTGTGGTAGGGCTTGACTCTTTGTCTTATGTGCTTTGCATAGCTGGACAAATCATGGAGTATGGGAGGAGGGGTAATTGGTCCAATTATATCATCATCTGATGATTCATACGGAGTGTCAGATGACGGTGGTGATCTTGGAGGCTTGATAGGTTTCGTTTGTAAAATATGATGACTCAGAGTCCTAGAGTGAATGGCTGAATCCTGCTTCGAAACAGGACCAGTGGTATGTAGATGCCCTTTCCTGCCTTGGTAGTCAGGACTAGACTCTCTGATAGGACGAGTAAGATAGGCTTGCATGCATGAATAGTGACACAGCAGGTGGGAGGCGACTGAGTTTCAAACCCATTTTTAACCAGGTAGCTACTTATATCGATATTCTCACCACGGATACTCAGTGAACGTTCGAACATTGATGCTGAAAAGGGAGAAAGTTCATGCAGTGGCATAGCTATGTCACAAATTTAGGAAGTCCTGATGTGACTGGTCTGTAGTACAAATATCTATGATGACTCGAGGAGGTTCGAGAGGATTTCTTAGGTACTAAATTGATTTAGTCACCGTGACTTCTGAGTCAATATGTGGGAGCTTCCAAGTCCACTCCATCAATGATCATTTCGGGTGGCACTGACTGACCTGAGCGAGAGGACCATCTCGCTCTGCCCACTGAGTCAAAGGGATCATTCATTGACTCAGTTGTCGTCGCGGAGCACAATGAGCTAGTATGGAGGATAAGTCAGTAACTTGAAGCCTCCCATGGTCAGGCTCCCCTGGTCAGGTAGCCAGGATGTAATCCAAATGGAGTTAAGTTACTGATCTTTTGTTCACCAAAAAATTGTGGTCCAAAAGAGGAAGCTATCAAAGAAGTGTTACTAGCTTACGCCCAAGGTCTCCAACCCCTACTGCACTCATCCGTTCAATTTGAATACCTGTGCAGCAACATTACCTGAGATTTGCTGTGGTATCAATGTTATTTTTGGAGTAGCATTTGCTATCAGAGTCTTTGAGTGATGGTTGTATGCAGGTACCAGGGCCATCTTTGTCTGAATTCTGGAATCTTCATAGATGTGACGAACTCGATCAAACATTTGCTGATTTAATTTTGCCATCATGACTCGGGTATGAAGAACTCACACAGCAAGCAAGAGTGGCCATCTCAATTCCAGGCTCTCACGTGCTGATGAGCTGCGAGATGTGATGTGTGTGCACAAGCCTTCTCTCCAGTGTTTTTTGTCAAAACTCTCATCGTCTTTTAATTGTGAACAATCCTTGGTATCAGCAGTGCAGAGTCAATATGAATGACTTGTTCAATATGTGTTGGCCGTGATGGTGATGTGGATACTGGTGTTATGCGAGTGTTGGAGATATGTCACAAAGAAGCGAGGCCATTGTTTCACATCGCTGATGCACATGATATACTTTTAGCAACCAAAATCGCACAGGCAAACATAGCCAACACTCACAATAACAACGATTCGACGTTCAACCTTGGCTGTCGGCAATTTGGTGTGCCTTTCAACGGCCCATCGATGTCAACAGTATCTCAACAAGAACAACAGGTGAGTGGCAAAGTGTATGCCCCGCTTTGACAGACCCTACAAAGTGGTGTCAACCAACTGTGTATCATCTACTTACACTCTAGACCAACCTGAACATACTAACCTGGGGATGACCCGACAACCATCACAAGGGTCCTGGGATGCCTGGAGGACCATGGTATAGCAGTTGCAGCCTGTGCAGGGAGGGAAACATTTCCGTGATGACTTCCATCGATTTCCTTTTTGGTTAGACTCACATGAAATTTTGATTCAGTGCCATTACAACCGCTGTATCTTGCCTTGGCACCTTACTTCCATTCCAAACAATGACAACAGCAAGCTGGTCTTATACGTCCTTCCTTCAATACTTTCCTAGACCCACTGCTACAACTAAGATTCTGTGTAGCACTCTATTGTCACACATGCACTGCCCCCTTTTCTACCTCCCATCCATTCCTTGTGAGCAAACAGCTATGTTTCACTCCCATCTGTGGGCACATGTTGAGCCATCGATGGATAAGCTTGTCTGTATCACATAAAAAGTGAACAACAGAAAGGCACACAACATATCTTTGGAATTGTTCGAAGGCAAGGTCATTATCAACATCAAAGGTTTCACCAATCTTTCTGGCAAAGGGCATTACACAGAGTACCAAGAAGATAGGAAAGGGATCACGTGGGGTATCCAGGTCCAGGGTGAGTCCAAGCATTGCTGTACTTCGGACATTGTTCGTTTTATCTGATGGCTGTGTGGTAATTATATCAGGCTGGTTCCTACAACTGACTTCAGCAGATGCATGTTATGTTTGGAAATATGTTCAACAAACATTTAAAGCTGCCTTGGGGTGCTGGTGTGGTGCTCAAATTCATGAAGTGAGTATGCTGTGGTGTTCGTTCAGAATTGGATGATGCCGTACACAGCGATAGGAGCTAATAGTAGTTGTTAGATACATCGATGCTACCTTGGAACATGACTTGATGTTGGACATGAAGCCATAGGCCCTTTCACCACTGATTGCAACAATGCCCCATCTTGTGCACAAAAGAATAGACGACATCTGGGCTTTGCCCCTGCTAGAGAATAGACAGTCAGAGTCCTCATTTCCACCCTTATGATCAATAGGCGAGGATACCTCACAGTTGCAATTTTCCATTGTGTCCTCAAATTCTTCTAACTCTATGTATTTGACCCCATACTCGTCAAATTCTATGTTTGTGACACCATCCCCTCATTATCAGTTGCCTCATCTTCATCTAACCTCTCGAGTTTGCCGAAGATGCCTGGTTCATTGGATGTCTCATCAAATAATCCACTTACGTTGCCTCTTGAATCACACATGCTTCAGGCTTCCATGAGTCTTGTTGATATTCACCCTCCTTTAGCGAAAGAACTGTTCAATGCAGCATTTAGATCCTGCTGGACAGAACTCTATGATCAGTATCAAGTGAATCCACCTTATACTCATAACTGATTCATGCTAATTGCTTAATCAGGAAGGCCTCATGTGATCCATCGAATGCACCATCACCACCACTGCTCCATCTGATCTTGTGCACCGACTGCTTAGCTTAGCTGAGTTCATGGAACACGAGGAGAAGACACTCCTCATCGAACATCGCACTCTGGGAGAGTATGCCATGAGGTTCCATGCCTACGTGAAAGCTCTTCACTACAAGGAGCATGAGTCCTTTACTGAAACTTCCCTGAATATCATCGAAGCATTGATTGGAATCAACACCAAGCTACAGCAACATGACACCACTTGGGGTACTCTCATTATTTCTCAATGAATGACAACATTAATGATTCTATTTCTGTGTGGTGATCTTCTGGATCAATCTCATGACTTAACAACAAAGTGCGACTGAGTATGGTGAGGCGCCAAAGGACCTCCAGTGTTGACGTCACATCAAATTATGAATATTGTACTTGTAATAATTATCCTAATCAGGTAGTAGTCCCATGTCAAAGTCTCACACCACCTTCAACTTGAAGTTGATATAGTATTACAGCGACCTCAAGCATGTGCTTCAGTTAGTAGCCAAGTAATCCATGCGGCCTCCAGATGCTTTCTGCATACTGCTTTTGTTTTTTTCAATGATATTGTGTGGAGCTTTGGGTTGCTCTTGGGAGAGAGTTACAGACAATTGGGGGCTTAACAAGCATTGTACAAGCTGTCACTTTTTCAGGAAATCCGGTGTTCTTGCCGCTGAGAAAAGACTACAGCGGGTGAGAAATGCAAATATAGTTTGAAACCTGTCTGGTTCATCATTGCAAGTGAGTAAAATTTCTCCTCAAACCTTTCGAGTCAACTTCAATATAAGATAACTGATTCCTAACTCATGTCAACAGGGAATCTTACCAGTGACTTGGAGGGCTGGGCCTGTGAAGGACAACCCAAGACCATTTGCCTTTAGCAAATACCTAGCAAACCCTAGTAGCACTGCCGGGCCTGCATTATTCAATGCTCCAGGACCAGCAGCCTCACAGCACTCCTTGGATTCTGAAAATGAACCAAATCACAATGATGTTATGATGGACTCAGAAGGACCTACTTTTGGAGTTGACTCAAGATCCCAACATGATGTTCTGCGTTCATATTTTGTGGGCATCTGCATATAGTAATGGCTGATTATTCGATTGTTCCAGAGGGACCCATGCTTTGTAGGAAGTGGATTCCAAGACTTTTCAATGACCTCAAACATTTGACTGAAGATCTCAGTGATGTCATTGAAGTTGATGTCTCATCACCGCCAATCTGATTGAGAATTCAACGTGTTCTGTTAATGCTAAGAGATACCCTCCAAACACCCTTCAACTTGTTTGGAATCTGCTGCCTATACCCTCACCATCCCTCCTTTGAGCCTGATAAATTTGTCCCATCTTCATTACTTGCTAGGTTGTGCCCGATAATTGTTTAAGGACCTGATTCTCAGACGCAGGTGTTGCCACCACCCTATCCGTTTCCCAATATGTCCATCTATTGCCTGATCACCTGGATGAATTCAGGCAGTCATCGAAAATCTGAAGCTGAGGTCCAGCGCCTTGTGAAAGAAGTTATACAGGCGGACAACTTCAATGTTGAAGATCTTGAAGGGTTCTCAGTGAGAAGAAGCTTGCGAGAATTAGATAGAGGCGACGGCAAGGGGAAGGTTACCTTCCCAGATGACTGGATTGAGGCTGATATCACTGTTACCATCCCAACAAAGTCAAGGGAGGAAGGACCTAAAATGTATACTATCCCTGGATTTCACTATCATCCTCTTGTTGAAGTAATCCATGCTGCTTTTGCAGATATCCAAGCAAGCGGATTCCATCTCATGCCTTTCAAACGGCTATGGAAGGATCCATTGGACGACCGTCAGGAACGAATATACAATGAACTCTATACCTCCAATGCCTGGCTGGAAGTGTAGGATGACCTCCAGAAACTGCCAAAGGAACCCGGTGTAGAGAATCATGCCTCTCATGGTGTGATATGGCAGTTTCCACTAGGGAGTATACAGCACCAACTTGCAGCACCACTCTGTGTACTGTCCACAATGATTCCTATATGAGGTGCAGCTTTCCTGTGCAACGCGCGCCATGCGTGCACCATTCCCATGCTTCGCGATGTGTATACACGCGCACTTTCCCACGCTTGAGCACCCTATGGCGCCAGCCATCCAGAAGCATCCATCCACTGTCCACCAAGCTCCCTAGTGCATATATCTCCATTTCCTTTATTAGCATAGTTCCACCTTTATTTTTATCATGGATTCTCACTCATATATATTTTTACATACCTACTCGGTAGTGCTTTGGCTCCACATGACTGTGCTTAGGCATGCTATATAAGCGCCAGCAGTACATACTATTACTTACTTACCTTTCACTTACCTTTTTACCCAACTTTACCTAGTACTTAATACCTAGAAAGTCGCAGTAGAATTCTATTGATTAGCACATCACATTTCACATCTCCTATCTTGCATTATATTATCACTTAAGTCTAGACTTTCTATCTTTCCACATACGCGCATGTGTTCCCACGCCTTGCATGCACCTGCACTTTCTTGCGCTTCACTTCAGCACATACCTCTAGATCTTCACTGCACCTGCTTCCCCTTTAGGGTCAAATGCACTTGTCTCCTCAAGTAATGCAGACTAGGCAACGCTCAACCTACAACATCTTTAGATACAGTTAGGAGCTTCTTTTGTTCCTCTCTGTATTGTTGATTCTACACCGGTTGTTCTTTAGAACGTGCCATAGCAGGTCTCATGTTCTTTTTGGACTCAACTCACTTAGCAAACTTTGGAACTGCAAAGGCTTGGCCGTTGTACCTATATTTTGGAAATCTAACGAAGTATGTGCGGTCGTCACTGCAATCGGGCACATGCCACCTAGTGGGATTCTTCCCTTCCATGAGTTGTCCTAATTGCAGGATTCGTGTCTACAGCTACTGATGTCAGCATATCAGCTTCCAGATAGTATCAAAGATTTGTTGAGCACAATATCTCATATATCAAAGACTGGTATGGCCTCACTTCAAACACACTGCCAAAGAGAATTGTTTCATGCATGCTGGGAAATCTTGCTTGATGAAGAATTTCTTCAAGCATATCGCCACAGTATCATTTTGAAATGTCTGGATGGAGTGCTGCAGAGAATATTTCCCAGAATCTTCACGTACTCGGCTGATTACCCAGAGAAGTGCATTCCTTTACCTTGATTAAATTTTTCAGATCACTCATGATTTTACAGGGTTTTAATTGCCACAATCAAAGATATGGGCTTATGTGCATGTCCTCACTGTCTGACCCCAAAAAGCTTGTTCGGTTCTCTTGGTCTACTACAGGACATGAAAAGCCGTGTTGTGAACATCCAAGTATATGCTACAATGAAAGTTGTCCAGGCCCACGAGTTTATCTACACATGCGGTGTAGAAACAACAATACTGAGAGGAACAAAAGATGCTCCTGACAGTATCTATAAATGTTGAAAGGTCATGCGTTGCCTAGTCTGCGATACTTGAGATGGCAAGTGCATTCAACCCTAAAGGGGAAGCAGGTGCAGCGAAGATCTAGAGGTATGCGCTGAAGTGAAGCATGAGAAAGCGCAGGTGCGCGCAAGGCATGGGAACATGTGCACGTATTAGTGCAAAGCGCAGGAAAGCGTGCACGCATATGTGGAAAATGATAAAGACTAGACTCAAGTGATAATATAATGCAAGATAAGAGAAGGGAGATGTGATGTGCTAATCAATAGAATTCTACTGCGACTTTCTAGGTATTAAGTACTAGGTAAAGTTGGGTAAAAAGGTAAGTGAAAGGTAAGTCCCTAATAGTATGTACTGCTGGCGCTTATATAGCGTGCCTAAGCGCAGTCATGCGGAGCCGAAGCACTACTGAGTAGGTATGTAAAAATATATATGAGTGAGAATCCATGATAAAAATAAAGGTGGAACTATGCTAATAAAGGAAATGGAGATATATGCACTAGGGAGCTTGGTGGACAGTGGATGGATGCATCTGGATGGCTGGCGCTATAGGGTGCTCAAGCGCGGGAACACGCATGCGTGTGTACATCGCGAAGTGCGGGAATGGTGCGCGCATGGCATGCATTGTGCGGGAAAGCTGTGCCTCATATAGAGATAGCTGTGGGTAGCACACAGAGTGATGCTACAAGTTCGTGCTATATACTTCCTAGTGTAAAGTGCCATATCAGACCATGAGACGCATGAGTCTCTACACCACATCGATACCAAGGGTGCTGTCAACGATCTCCATGCACAGGACATTCTGGACTTCCCTGAGTTACTTTGTACTATGTTAGGTCCCTTGTTACAGACTCGACTCACTTACTAATTTGGATTACAACGAATCCTTACTGCCAATACAGCTGTCCACGATGCATACATTGCGAGAGACTTCTCTGCTGCCAAAAAACTATTTACACAGGTGACACTAATGCCCGACAACTCCACTACGTACACCAACCGTTTCTTATAACACGCAAATATCATTGGGACTGTGCACTTCAGGATATAATCAAGGATATACTGACCTATCATGGACTCTTATGACTCTAACTATCGTCGTGACACAGTTCAAAGTGTTTGACCTCGCGTCCATGTTTGCGAATGAAGTTTCAAATAATTTTTGATTAAAGTACGTTCATTTTTTTTTACATACTCTATGTTTGCTTATGGGTTGTAGGCCATCGCTATTACGAGGACGCAATGATACCCATGCAGGATCTAGCTGTAGCTTGTCCAAACAATTATACCATTGCATATCACATCATGGAAATGAATATTATGTCCTTTACTATCATCACTTTCATGTATCGCTACTGATATTTTTGAACTTGGCATATTGGCGTATGTGTGTGTTCAACTAAGTATATATGCCACAGATGATGCGCATCACAATGAAGCTACTGACCATCACACTAATCCGAATGCATTCAACAATTTTTGCCAGCATCTAGACAAGATCCCAACATTTCTCGCCTTCCACTCCCTCCCTCTCACCTTCAGCTCCCTCTCTCTCATCTTCCTCTCCTCCTTCGCCTCCCTCTCCCTCTCCCTTTCCCTCTCCCTCCTCTTCCTCTCCATCTCTCTCGCTTTCTCCTTCATCTCCATCTTTATTGCATTCCTCTCCACCGCCATCTTTCTGGCGTGATCAATACCACAGTAGCGCTGATCATTGTTCAGCGGTCAGCATGCAGCATCAGATGACATGACGGGTCACGTACCTTATCCAGGGGTCCCATTGCAGAAAGGTAATGTAACTCAGTGTATGGATTATGACTTTGTACAATGAGGTACGGAATCCACAGCGGATGTTTCCTTTTTGGGTAAGTACACATTTTATGCTCAGTTCAAAACTTAAATCCAGCCACCATCAATGTCTTCCTACCAGTCAATATTGTCACTATCAATTTCCATGTCTATGTGGCAATCACTCTCTTGAGCAAGTGAACAACACATTTCTAAACTTGTAGGTCGTCCTCTAGCATACAACACTCCCAAAGACACACTCTAACCCTAGCGATCACTGTCTGCAACAGCTTGTCCTCTTCAGCGTGTCACTGTAGTGGAAAGCCTGACCATCAACATCCGATCTGGGCATGCTTCCGGTACCAGTGAGTACACTTAATGATATGATATAAACTCTGCATTGATGAAAATCCTCAATTATTGTCCATTGGGGCGGAGCCCTCTCTGCTCTTAAACTTAGTAAGGTGTCTTGTCTAGGCACTATCGCATACTCAGCTTCCTCCCTACTTCCCACTGGGATGCAAAATTATGTGAGCGGTGTCTGTTCTAAGCTTATATCAAATGAAACTTCATCTCAATATCCCTTGTTCACACAGATACCTTCGAAATAAAATTCTGGACGAGGTCAGGTGAGAGTTTGGGCCAGGATGGATATTCACAGCCAATGTGATGGCCAAGGACTCTGACGACAATGACTTGGACTCTGGTCACTTCTGCATGAGTTTCAACAATGTTGTGAGGTAAGTGTTTCAAATATAATGCAACCGAGCACTTTGATAATGACAATGTTCCCTGAAGTTTGCCGACTTCAAGAAAGCAGTCACTATCTTTGGACAAGTTTTGGACAAGTCTGTAGTCACTGTTTCAGCAGAATAAGGCGGCGAGAAAGTGTTAAGGTCGTACTCTCGTAGGATCAGATCTGAAGGACTTCGGCCTCAGCTCGTGCGCTGTGCCCCTTTCCCAAGTACTGTCCCTTATTTCAAAGTACTAACGATGACGCGTCCGAAGGTCCGGACGAGTATCGTAGTATATCCGGATGTCTTCCGGATATCGGA
>MU172288.1:568226-656912 GCA_016695485.1 Suillus hirtellus
AACAAGCGAGCAGCAGCGAGGGATGGGGATCATGAGCATGGGTGGAGGACTGGAAACAATCAAGGCACTCACATACTGTCAACAGACGAGACGAGCGGCAGTAAGGCATCAGCGTTGTCCTGGCTTAGCTCTGTAAGCCACAATCTTACCAGCTGTTATCAGTAAACAACTACAATCAAGGAAAACATATCAGAATGTCTCAACAGTTTTAGCCCTTCGATATTTACCATCCGTGAGAACCATAACCAGGGATCGTCAGATTGAATGAATCTTTGTCTTACTTTGAGATGCGGAAACCACTTAGCAATATCATGCTGATAGGCTTCATCATCGATTTGCTTATGCGCACGATCAACGAGTGTTCTAGATAATGTTGAGATAAAATTATGTGACTTGCAAATCTGAGACTCACGAGATGGCACATTTGATGCAAAGTTCCAGGTTTGATTTTTGTGTCGACACCAAGCACAACCGCAGTTCTTCATTGTCTAGTGCAAAAGTGGTGTGTTCCAGTAGAGTGTTGCAGTTTGCATCCGTTTTATTCATTTCTAGCACGGTTGCTAATGTCAACTTTGGCATGGGACAAATCAAATTGAACCGCTTACCCTGCAAGCGTACATAGGCCTTGGGAAGCGCTCGGTTTTCGGGGTTGCGCAACTGATCCAAGACTCCTGTCTTAATAAAGAGTTCCTCGACGCGCTCGGCAATCCTCTTTGAGCGTTCTTCTCCCGATACGCCTTTTAGTTGCTTCTTGATTTCTCCAAATGCGACGGGACGCAGAGCCTCGAATTTGGTGAACACCACGACCACAGGAACTGAAGATCGATCATTTAGCCCGAACACGGCAACTGACAATGAAATTGCAAACTCACCGTGCCCGGTGTTGCACTCCCGGAAGAACTTCTCTTCTGACCGTTGAAATGTTCGGCAATGCTCGTCCATCGGAATACAATACCTGATGGCAATCAAAAAGCGCGGAATGTCAGAAGGGGGCTACTTACCAGATGGCGTGAATTCGCTCCTCCAATTTTGTCGCATGTGCCCGTTCTGAGATAAAGTTCTTCATACTCTTGAATTCTTCTTCAGATCCCGCTTCGAAGCCGCAGGAGTCGTGGAATACGAAACCGGGATTACTTTTGAATACCATTTCGTTCGCGATATCATGATTTCCTCGCTGAACATCCGTCAGCGCATGTATGCCCACAGGGAAAATGATGCACACACCTTGATTGAGGATTCCACGATGGTAGTATCAATCTACCCATAGTTGATCAGCGATAGAGGCGTGCATGGCATAGATCATCGATTCATCACCCGCACCTTGTTTCCTTGGGTATCGTAAATTTCTGGTTGATCGGTGGTGTTGCAGACCTTCTGAAGGATGGTCGTTTTGCCTGCGTTTGCTCTCCCCATGATCAGAACTCGAAAGCGCCCGATTCTTTCTCTGAGGTCCTGGGCTTCGATGGTTGCCATTGGGAGATCTTGACGGTTATGAGGTGGAGGTAATTTGGTTTATCGTGAAAGCTGTACTGCGGTACAGAACGAAATCGTGGCGAAATATGACAGCGAATGAACACGAAGCAAGGGTTCTTATGGCTTGTGGCACAACAGCTATACACGGCGTCTATCTCTTATCTAACTCCCTGCCAATCAGGCAACTGATTATACCGCACAGATACGAAGTTGCAATTGTTCAATCGTTCGTACGATAAAGCACAAGGATGACACAACAGATGAGATCGAACAATGAGAACATTGATAGAGACATGAACTGTGATGAATGATCAGCGTACGACGGAAATGACAGAATTTCGCTCTTCCCTACCCGTCTAGGTGAAAAGCAGTGATTTCAGAAATCTCTGCAAATGAAAATAAGCTCGATCTTCCAGATGATTTATCCTTGAAACGTCTGAGAGCAAACAAGAGCATGTCAGGATGTGAGACACTCTGGAGTGGGTGACATCCCGTGATACTCGATACGGTCTGCACGTTTGGAGTTTCCCCCGGAAGATGTTGGTCCTGAGTGCAAACTAAGGGGCGACGGAGCAGTAGACGCCGTGCGTGTTGGGTGAAATTGAACGTCAAGCACGTTCGTTGGAAAGGCCGATGTAGCCGGCTGCGGCAGCTTGTCTATTCATAGATGACTCGGCGCACGTTTGGCACATGAGTTCGACTGTAGTCTGTCCATCATACTTTATAAATTGGCGCATATATTGTCAAGTATCAAAGATGACGTACCGGTCAACATACATGTAGATTCTCAGGGCTCGCGTGTATCTCGCTGGATTTTAACAAAATCCGTCCCAAGGACTCGCTTATGAGCATGATGGACAAACTTCTTGCAGCCTCAAGAATCGCAATGTGCACCACCGTTTGACTCAGCCCTCCTCCGACTCTTCCCGCACTGCTGGTGCCTACTCTCTGATGGGTGATGTCGTTCAGTTTGACTGCTTCTCGGTCCTTAGCAAGCTCCCTGCTGTCTTTCGACGGTATTGAGATCACATTGAAATCATATAGCGTCAACCGTCGTGATGTAAGGCGATGAAGTACATGGCTCTGCACCTGAAACGTACAAAATTACATGCCTTGGCAAGGATACGATCAGTACAAGAACTCGCGTTATGATCCAAGACCCACTGGTTTGAACGATATGCGTGATTGTATGCCTTGTATCCAGCCATTTTGAAAAATGTCGACAACATTGCGAGACACAGCATTGTATGCCGGCGCCCAACCGTGAAGCTCGATGATTATCTTGTGCGACCTTGTCTGAAGCTGAATGTGGAAGGTAGAGCTTGACGGCGGCAGTGGTAATCCCCCTCAAGCGAAGGCGTGAACTGCAGTGGGAATTTGAGCCGTGCGACGGTTTCTGTGCTCAGCCCGGTGTTTTCGTCATCTAGACTGGCTGTTTGCGTCCACAAGACAAACGTATGTGAGTGACGAATTATGACGTTTCACGTGAGTATAAATCCTTCACAAGGACACACTGGTCCGCATCTAGGGGTGCGAGAACACCGCTGTCATTAGGGTCTGATAGTAGTGGATCCGGGGACGGAGATCGTTGTGGAACAACCATGTTGAGGAGGTAAGATGGGAGGGCGGACACCTATCGTTGTGTCGTGAACGTCTTCAGAGGCGTCATAACCTGCAAAATAGTTCTCCTGTAGGGACAAATTGAAATCATAAGTCATTGTAATAGAAAGCACAAGAAAAACAAGACGAACCTCTATACCAGGTTAATAATCCTGTTGATCCTGCTGGACAGGTTGTGGGTCCCGATCCAGAGACCTACGAATATCTAACGCGCTACCATTAGTAGAGCAGCCCCGGGAAGCACGTTGCACAACAGAGCCATACCAGTATGTGTTCTTTTCTTCAGAGAACACGTCCCTTTGTATCGGGACCTCCAAACTCTGCATGCCGTCTACACGTTCCATAAAGCACTTGGTGCAGCTAGCTCTTGCATAATCTCTCGCAGTCGCAGGTATATTTTTTGGTGTCACCGTGACTGACTCTGTAAAGTAGCGTGGAGTCTTGGGCATGGTGTGTCGACGAAGGCATGTCTTGCTGCCACGAGACGCTGACACAACGCAGATCACAGATATGTTTTGTGTGATATGCACTCTGCCTGCGTTTCGTGCGTTGGAGGAATTATAAACGTAATAAACAACTTTGACCGTCAAAATGAACATTGAGTCACATGACAGGAAGGAAGTACGTTTTCGAATTCATTTCGATGCCACATGTCTTGTTCTTAACACATCACGATCATCTCATCTGACCAGGTTTTGCAAATTATCCTCGCCTCTGACGTGTGATGTCCATTCAACGGACCTCGCCGAGTAGCATGAACTATCACCCTATTTCATCATCTCCTCCTATATCATATACAATGTCAACACCAGTCATTGGAACCTGGTTCAAAGAGGTATCGCATCAAATAATGGCTACCACTTAACACTACGAAGAATCATTGCACGAATTGGGTACCTTCGCAGACCCATTGCAAGTATTCCAGTTCTAGAACTTGAGGCGCCCTGAAGCTTCAAAAATACCTGATTTTTTGAAGACTACTTCGTACTCCCGAGATGCTCAAACGCTCTCCCAGGCTTAGTGTTTGTGGCAGGTTCTTCCCCGTGTAGCATCTCAAGTTAGCCCTGTTCGCAGCCATTCATTTTTCTCAAAGCAAGCAACGCGTGAGGCACTTTCGGTTAGCTATGACGGACATCTCAATTCTGACTCCTTTCAAGCCTCATCTCCTGCAAGTCTCTCGCTAAAGATCATCAATGAACGACATGCATGTGGCTTCGTTTTCAGGGTCAAAGTTGGAAGTTTGGCTTCGCCAAGCTGGATACTGCTGCAACCCGCCATTTCTAAAGTCGGACGACTCTGCGCACAGGAAGATTGTCCACGTACCAATCGCATATCTAAATGCTGGATCGTGCATCATGGTTAGGAGGGAGCCTGTGCTTGCTCATTACCTTATAATATGACGTTTACTGTAAAAGTTACTCACAGCTTTATTATTGTGGCTGAACATTGAAACGATAAAGTCATGCCCAATTGTACACTGTACTCGCAAAACCAATAAACATAACCGTACGATGAACAGTAAACAAAGTCCATGTCGACAAAGTAAGTCCTTTCCTCCGCTTTCAAAACCTGATGTGATGCCTACCCCTACCACTCCGCCATTCCCGCCGGCCGTTGTAGATGCGCCGCCCTGATAACTTTAGAATACAAACTATGTTTCTGTAGGTGTCATGTCATCTCTTGATCAGACACATAGTTAACATGTCACACTAATGACGAGAGAGACTTCATTTCCATCGTCGATGTCGTTGGCTGTGGCTAAGGTGTATCAATTAGCGTTATCCCATCAACCATGACACAACCACCGACCATGATACCCTGGATAGGTTGCGTGATATGCAGTACCTCATCCTTAGGGTCTCCCTGGGATTTGTGAAACTCTTCATCTTGCGATCCACTAGTGTGGAGTTCCTGGTGATAGACGCCGTGGTGCTCATAAAGTTGGAGAGGATCAACAATTGCGTTGGCCTGCATATAGTATCGCGCATTCAGGAGTGCGATAAACGAGTTGACATATACTTGAAACAGTATATACAGCTGGTCAGCATGGTCACGAAAGAATGTGTTGTTTATCATACATTTAGTCACTAAAAATTGAAGCCCGATGAAGATGAAGGTTGTGGGCATCACAGCACACTGCAGGAAACCAACAGAGACCTCAGATGTAGACAACATAATAGATATCACTCACTGTGATTATGATTGACACCGAAAAAATACTGTCGAAATATTGGTCAAAGCACTATATGGCATGCTGGAAGGGAGGATACCTTGTCAGGCAGCCAGTACTGACGGTATAGCCCACGAGCTTTGTTATGAAAGAATCGGTGCTGAGTAACCTGCGTCAGCATGTCAGATCCCGATAAAGAATGAGCTGCTCTGTACCAAGAGAACCCAGTACGTGAAGTGGCGAGGAGATAACATAGCGATGATGTGATGATAATATCGATAAAATTGGCTGCTCCTAAACACAGATATGTCGACCACATGGTCTTTGCCAAATCTCTAAAAAATTTGACCCTACATCTACTCGCTATCAGCACCTCCTGAAGTTACGGAACTGCCTGACTCACTGCTCCCAAGCGAGGGCTGTCATTAGGTCAAACGATGAGCCAATAAAAAAACACTGTTGAAATCTCACGGATGACAACACCTAAGGAGAGATTTAAGATCGGTTGAACAGCATTTGCAGGCAACAAACTCGCCTGAACTTAGTACCAAGACCATGCCCTGACAGTGAATCAACGCAATGAAATGCAATTGAACCCTGATTGCAAACGCACCAACGATATGGCCGGGAGAACTCTTGATCGACCTTCGCTTACTAGGTTCATTCAGTAGATGTAGCAAATTCACGATAATAGGGGAATAATCACTTTTCCATATGCGATGAACATACAAACTGTCGACCATGACATGACTTGAGTGTTGTATGTAGCAACAGTGATTGAACTTACAGTTGTACCATAGGAACGATGAGAGCCTGTGCAGTGCGTATTGTTGGGTGGGTCACAAAGAACGGAAACACAACTTACGTTGATTACTAACTGAAGCTGTCCCAGCCCATTAGACGCTGCATAAAGGGCCATAATAGAAACTCACTTTGAGACTCCATACGATTTCCGTGAGCACGCCGAAGTTCGCATAGTTATTCACCAGATAATAGTAGACACAATGGATTGTCAATGCCAGGTGCAGAGCATCAGATATCCTAAAAGTTGGGAAACAATCTCTACGCGATCAATAATTGCGAATCGAGAGGACACACCAAAGCCAGGTAATCTGCCAGAACAATCAAGACCGGAACCGACAACAAGGCAGCATAGACGTACAACCAGCTTAAAAAATGTTATCCCCGCGTTTCTATGCGCCTGCAAGTAGATGAAAGCTTGAACATTGGTTAGACCAAAGAGACTGTTCCATGGGGTATGTTAGTACGAAACGTTCAGCTTTTGACTGCATAATGAATAAATAGTTTTACTCACACTGCTGCCAGGATAACCCCAATAAAAAGTGCCCCTAACGTGTTTCTCAGGTCAAGTTGTGGAATGGCATCCTGAGCCGAGGAAGACATTGTCCTTGACTGAACGAGCCCACCAGTGGTAGGTTCACCATAATATATAACCCAGAATAATCACACTGCCATTTGTTCTGTGAGAGAATCATGACTTATGACGCTGAACGCTGATGGTAGAAGCATGTGTAAGATGTATAAGTACAGCAATGATAGTATGCCATTCAAGTCGATGCGAAGGTATGTCACCCACGACAACTGTACAGACTTGTAATCACGTGCGTAAGTGACGTAATGATGTATTACTACCTGCGGCAACGAGTGGTGAGGCGCGCGAGGGGCCATAACCCACTTGTGTCTCCTGGACCATACCTTGGACCGTCGATGCGCAGTCGAAACATTTAATGCTGATCTTGTGTCAAAGAATCAGGACGCCATCCGAGTCGATATCATGTAGTGATCACCAATCTGGCCAGGTTTGGCTGTGTATCGCGGCATGGATCCAACAAGGCGGTGCTAATTCAATCGGTGAGCGGTTCATATGAATCATATCATCATTCAGTTCGGCATTGTGCGCACAACGAACCTGTTGTGATCACATGCACCCAGTAGCAATGTCCATTCGATGAACCTTGTTAAGTACCATAAAATATCACCTTGTCTCATTGTCTCATGCTATATCATATACAACACACTGTAAACCATTACAGAAAGCCATCAGATTCTGGTTCAAAGGATCTCGGGCTCAGTATCTAGGTGCTGTTCTTCCCCATGTAGCGCTTAGCCCTGTTCGGAACCATTCATTTCCTTCGAAACAAGCAGTGCATGAAGCACTTCCGGTCAGATTCGACGGATATCTATGTCGTGCGGCTGATGAATTTCTCAGCGCTGATGAATTTCAAGCCTCATCGCAAGTGTATCGCCAAAGATCATCAATGAACGGCACGCATGTAGCTTCGGGCTCAAGCGCCTAGGGCCCAAGTTGGGTATCTGGCTTCGCCAAGCTGGATACCACCGCAACCACTGAATTGCAAAAATGCTGAGTGGAAGAGCACGGACCAACGTACAGGATAAGGGGTTGTGGCTTAGGACAGTCCGGGTCATACGACGTGCAAGAAAGTTGATGTTTCATCGCCAGCAATTGAATCCTTCCGTAAATATGCGGGTAGGGAGTGATGATTTACTACGAACCCATAAGTTATCTGTGAGCGCTACTCGCGAGGAAACGCACAAATAATAATCCATGCCCACTGAAAGTCCATCACGCCAACGAGAAAGACTGCATTTGCATCGTCCTTGTCGCTGGCAGCTATGGATAAATCACGCCATTAGCCCTCTTGCATCAACAATCATACAATTACCAACTTTGACAGCTTGAATCGGTCGAGTAATATGGAGCACTGCATCGTCAGATACATCTGTCCGCGATGTTTGAAGCTTCTCGTCTTGCAACGCCGGAATGCGTAGCTCGGGGTGGAAAACGTTACGGCCAGCACGAAATTTGGGAGAACCCACACTATCTGCGCCAGCCTGCAGGTAGTATCGTGCGTTCATAAGTGCCATGAACGAGTTCACGTATACTTGAAACCGTACCGTTAGTTGGCACGATCCTGAGGGAATGTGTTGATCTTACATTTAGTCACTAAGAATTCAATACTGAGAAATATGAAGTTCCTCGGCATCACCGCGCACTATAGGCGGCTGTCTGAGACCTCAATCATGGACAGTGCAAGAGAAGGAACCTCACAGCGATTACAGCTATTATTGAACATATACTGCACACATGTTAGTTCAAGCATGTGGTGAGTTGGAGAGAGGCATACCTCGTCAGACAGCCTGTACTAATTATATAACCCAAGAGCTTTGTTAAGAAAGAATCAGTACTAAATGATTGCGTTGGTATGTCAGATCACCACAGCGAACAAAGTGCATCTCGTTACCTAGAGAATCCAGTGCGGGAAGTAGCGAGGAGATAACATAGTGATGATGCAATAAGGATGTCATCAAAAGTAACCGCTCCCAAAGTCAAGTATGTCGCCCACTCGGTTGTAACTACATCCTGGAACAAGCGGCACCGATATCTAGCGGATATCAGCAATTTCGCGAAGTTAGCTATCTGTCTGACTCACTGCACTAACACGACAGCTATCATTACGTCGAGTGATGAGCTAATAACAAAGGTAGTGACATTGAAGTCTTACGGACGGTAACACCTGAACAGATTTTAAGAATCGAGTAAAAAGCGTTTCCAGTGACAGACTCACCTCCTGATAGAACCACGACTATGCACTGACAGTGCGTCAACAAAACGATATACCATCGAGCACCGACCTCAAACCTACCATTATTATAGCCGGGAGAACTCTCGATCGGCCCTTGCTGACTAGGCTCGTCATGCTAGTAGAAACCAAACATCACTAAGAATGATACCTATCCATATGCGATAAACATACGAACTATGGGTCCAGACAGCATCGATTAGAATGTTGCGTGTAACATTGCACACCGCACTTACAGATGTACCGTAGGAACGATGAGAACCTGTTAAATGCATGTCTAGTGTAAATCTCAAAGTTCAGAAGAAACAACATACATCGACTATTAGCTGAAGCTGCACGAGTCCATCAACATCATGAGCGTTATCAGGCTGCATAGAGTGCCAAAGTGAGAAACTCACTTTCAAGCTCCACACGATTTCTGTGAGCGCATTGAAGTTCGCGTAGTTGGTCACTAAATAATAATAGACGCAATGTACAACCAGTGCCAGATGTAGAGCATCAAATATCCTTAAATATGAGGCACAGTGTAAAATTGACATGTTCAGTAAATCATAACTCGGGGGGACACTCACCAAAGCCAGATAACCTGATGTAACGTCAATGATTGAATTGAAAAATAGGGCAGCATGATATACGTACAATCAGCTTAAAAAACGTCATTCCCGTGTCTTTATGTGTCTGGAAGTAGATAAAGGTTTGAACGTTGGTCACACCAAACAGACTATTTGTGAGAATAATACAACAAGTTTTCAGCATTGATTACATGGTGAAATAGTTCACAAACACTGCTGAAAGGGCGACCCCAATAAGAAGTGCGCCAAACGTGTTTCCTAGGTTGATTTGTGGTAAGAGGTCCTGGGTAGAGGAAGACATTGCTGGCCGAATAAATTCCACTAGTAATACATTTATCTATATCTCATAGTCAGTGTACTGCATTGCTGTCCATTCTATGGCATCTTGCGCTGATGGTGGGAGTACGTCCTGCACAATGAGGCACAGGGACGTTCGATTTCGGGTATGAACGTGATCGTTGTATCATAACGCCCAGCTGGCCAGACATATCAGTGATATTTGGGCGATACCGAAAGGAAGGCGCTTCGTTACTCCGCTCCAAAACTAGAAGTCGAAAGGTGGTACAAAATGACATCTGGTAATAGGGCAATGGATAGTGGGCGGTGACTCGGTGAGTCTTCTGTTTTGTGTTGGTTATCCATACTTGAGACTGTTGTGCCCTCGCTACAGTTTGATGACGACTCTGTTATATTGGATTATATCCGCCTCACAAGGCTGTATCTCTAAAAATGGCTGTTTAATCTTTAGATGGTGGAATTAAGGGGCAATGATCGGGAACCTTACAAAAGCTTCGCGCATCGCATTTACAGGGTTGAATGCTGATATGGCCATGATAGGCCGCGAGCGGGGTCGAAGTGTGTGGTTTGTATCGTCGCCCTATATTAACATCGTCAGTGCTGGTGCTTCACGTGACAAAACACAAGTTGTAACCGTACTGTAACTTAGTAAGGTTCATCACGGGTGATTCCCCCGATCGTGAAACAGGCTTGAGATTAGCTTGTCATTTCGGGGAGTAAGACCAGACAAGAAAGTATGGGCATACTGACGCTGAAGTAAGATGACACATTGACGAAGAACTATATGACTCTGTGACTATTTGAGCAAGTTGTGAAGGGACGAGCGGAGGGGATGTGTGCAAATTTGAGAATTGATGATTCCAATGAGAAGTGAGCATAGGGACTCGATATCCCTGTCAACTGTAATGCTCGTACTCCCGTGGAAAATGTAAATGAATCGATGGAGCCACGACAAGCGGTTCCAAGGTTTCGAAGATTTTTCCTGGCACCACGAACAGAAACATGAGAATCGTTTTTTCTCTGGCATGATTCTGTGAAGATGCATCAATACACATGATCCGACGGGCGTATCCCATTTTCCATGTTAGATGCGCCGGAAACGATAGCCTCATGAAAACGAATCCGTACCCCTTGATAAACTCGCAGGTAGTAAGAGGCACGCATCACAATATTCTGTCGATTGGAAGGCTACCGTGAAGTGTACGCCGCCGAAGACATTCTTCATATTTGCCGTCCTGGTAAAGTTGACAAATGACATGAATAGGTTGAAGTGGATGAAAAGTAACGATGATCCAGGAGGGTTAGCTGCAAGGAAAGAGTTGTTCAGCTTGCAATTGCCAATGAGCGAATGCCTTGCTTCGTCACGTTAGGCCCAAGGATGTTTGTGACTGAATCCAACAGTTTGAACGTCTTCATCGGATCAAATTGATGTTGAATATTGTTATTGGTCATCAATTGGTCATTATTTTCAATTTCCTGCGTAACTTGTCTTGCCGTCCTGTACATGAAAATGTCAATGGCGATACTTTGTATCCTTGCCTTCCGATAAGACCCCAACAAGAACGTATTCCCCGCAGCTCTACTTACTTGCAAATTGTCCCGCTGCGTGAAGCACTTACGATGTGGGCATCCCATGCAGGATGACAAATTCGAAAGTTCAGCAACGTCGAACGATCGCCAGTCTTTTAGATAGCTTGAAGCATGGGGGTCAAGATCAACTGTCACCGCCGACAGACTGTTTGAACCCTGTGAAACTGGTCAGTTCAATCAAGTCGGATATTTATCGGGATTAGGCGAACAGTTGACTGGGCCCACCCGCTGGCAAATGTCCTCTTCTCTTGTTTGGTTGGAAATCCACTTTAGATATATACGGGTATAAGCTGGCTTTGTCCCGCTTGCCCTTTTGCTATCCTGTGGCTAACATTTGAGAGCGGGTACTGCCAGTGATTGATACCATGGGTGTATTGCAAAGTAAGTTCTGCGCCAGGGGTATTTGGCTGACCTTCAAGGACCTTTGTCTTGTCTCGCCCTTGTCGGGCTCAACGACACGTATCGCGGTTGTGATACTGGCGCTCTTCTATCCCCTGCAGGTCTATCGCCGAAAACAACGAACAACACATATACGAGGACCTCAGAGCCCAGGGTGGGTGTTTGGCTTCGCCAAGACAATGCTAGATTCCACCGCCACAACTGAATTGTACGAACGTTGGGCCAAGGAGTGTGGTCCAGTGTACAAGGTTCCGGGTGTCTTCGGACAGTTCAGGGTCATATTATGGGACCCGAAAGCAATATCTCATTTTTTTGCAAGAGACACATGGTTGTATAACCAAACTCCGTTCAACAAGACCGTCGTTCAAACTACGGTATGTCTCTTCACTTGTACAGCTATTGGGTAACGGCGTGCTTATGCAAGTGATAGTTCGGAAGAGGAGTGTTGTGGGCCGATGGTGAAAGTCACAAAAGGTTAGAAGTGAGACTTGCAAGCTGTGTCGAGCTAAATCCATGTGATTCTCTTTCATCCGTCAGGCAGCGCAAGGCTCTCAACCCCGCCTTTACCGCAGCC
The DNA here is from genome assembly GCA_016695485.1 of Suillus hirtellus. NCBI lineage: Eukaryota > Fungi > Basidiomycota > Agaricomycetes > Boletales > Suillaceae > Suillus > Suillus hirtellus. Next base: position 580,545 of record MU172288.1, read on the forward strand.
GTCATTCGCAACTTGACATCTGTTTTCCATGATGCCGCTCACAAGGTCAGTCTCTAACCAATTCACCCTAAATTCACTTAAAATGTATCACAGACAGCAATCGCATGGGACAATGAGATAGAATTGAACCAAGGAACTCATTGCGCAGTAATTGATGTTCAAGAATGGTACGTTTTCTGAGTTCTCCTTCAAAGTTTCGTACCTGCGCACTCAGACACATTATACAGGATGAATCATATCTCGTATGTATATCCATTCCTTTCTACCAGGCTGATGTCTTATCCATTCCCTGCCACATAGACTTGATAGTGTGGGCATAGCCGTCCTGTCCCATGACTTCGGCGCACTCGATGGAAATGACTCCGACGTTGGGCACATTCTGAATGCATTTGGTTCATCCACCAATTTTTCTAGCAACTTGCTCATATTGGCACAAAATCTCCCTTTCATCCTAAAGCTGCCATTGCCTGTCATACGATTTTCCCTAAAGTTTCGCCTGATAATTGGCAAAATATGCCAGGAGACACTATCGCGGACACGCAAGGAAAATGAGACTGGCGGCGCTGAACAGAGAGACAAATCATGTTTGGGTTTGCTTTGTGAGTTCTGCCGTTCATTTGCGAAATTGTCAACCCTGAAATTGTTGTGTAGTGTAAGGATGACCAATCGTTTGTCGCCGGAAATAGCCGAATCAACGCTCACCGCTACCACCACCTCACATCACCGGCGCTCGCCACCACCAAGTCCTTGTCGGCCGTTATAGCACTAAAACTCTCGTTCGCGTCTCTCTGTTCGTCCCGTCGCTCTGCTCGCAACCGAGCCATATAAAAACTGTCAAAACCTATGCACGCTCTCGTTATCCTGTCAAGCCATACCCATTCAAACCTCCGCTCGCTCGTTTTCGTACTCTTTCGCACTATATCTACCCTACCTTCTCGGACGCGACAATTCTCTCTTCGGACTGCATTTTTCGCATTTAATTTCGGCCTAGCCATCAATAAGGACCCTTACTATTCTAACAGTATAAGTAGCCCATGTACAGTCCATACTGACAGGAAATCAGATCTAGTCACGCAGTCTCGCTCTCGCACTCCTTGATATATCTATAACTCTCGTCTAAACGTCTCAAAATCATCACATTCCCTTTATCTAAAACGTTCACTAATAATTATTTAACTCTTTAGCGCTCGTACATCCTCCAGCGGTCTCCCCACCCCTTCGCACTCGCAAGTCCAACGCCGACTTTCAGTAGTGAGAGCTGAGGGATATGGTGAGAGCGCGGGACTGACTCCACAAGAAGTACTAGACGAGGTACACGAATCATTGAACTCTTTCGAACGATGGGACGCTGACCTCCGTCTCCGCCAGGCAAGGGTTCTGCTTTCCGCAGGCTTTGAGACTACTGCAGGTAACGTGGATTCATCTCCCAAAAAAATAGTAGATATTCACTATTGCTCCAATTTAATCAGTGAGCATGACAGTAAGTTTCGAAGTGTTCGCTGCTCCAACCGTGTTTCTCAACTCCACAGTGGGCTTTAGTAGAACTCGCACAGAATCCAGACATACAGAGGAAGCTTCGCGACGAGTGTTTAGAGTTTGGGCCAACCCCCTCATACGATGACCTCACGAATAAGCTTCCCTACCTGGACGCTGTGGTGAACGAAGTTCTTCGCCTCCATGCACCACTCAAAGAGATCCCGCGGTTGGTGCGTATCCCGCTCAGATGCAACACAAACTACTCTAATTAACTACAACAGGCTATCCAAGACGACGTGATCCCGCTCAGCGAACCTTTGCGCACAGCTGCTGGTAACTTCACGGAGAGCGTGTGCATCCCGAAGGGGACTGTGGTCGTGATCCCGCTCGCTGCACTCAATTGCTCTGTTAGCATGTGGGGCCCTGACGCAAAGGTTTTCAAACCTTCCCGGTGGTTCGAAGGGGATGAGGGTATGCTCGGTGCTAGAGAAACCCTGCATGGTTACCGTCATTTAATGACTTTCGGTGATGGAGCGCGAATGTGCCTAGGAAGGCTTTTTGCATTGGCAGGGTTCAAGGTATGCAGCTACGCACTGAGAATATTGATTCTTGATTGTTTTGACCGCGTCTGGTTTCGTCCATGCAGGCTGTACTATTCGTCCTCGTCCGAAAATTTGTGTTTGAGATGGATAGCCCTGGAGTCCAGATTGTGGATAGTTTGAAATCTTTACCAAGGCCGAGGGCGGTTGGGAGTGCTGAGGCTGGGAGTGTGCCTCTCCGGGTGCGTCGCTATGAGGTTTGACTGCGGTCTGTAACTATGTAATGGTATGGTAAGAAAATCGTATACTAACCTCCAGTCATCGACCTCAGGATCCATCTGCATAATTTGCCGATCATGTTTGGATTTGCTGTATGCGTCCCGCCCTTCGGATTCAAATTGTAAACTCTGAAATTGTTGTTCAGTGAAAGCGGAGGAATCTGGTGAGAGCATTAGACGGACTCCACACGAAATATGAAACGAGGTATATGAATCACAGAACTCTCCTGAACGATGTGACACTGATCTCCGTAAGCGCCAGGCAAAGGTTCTCCTTCTCGCGGGCTTTGAGACCACATGCATTCATTTAGCAAATGACCGCATGCACATTCCCACTACTCCTTGCATTCTAATCAGTCACCATGGTTTCAAACAGTCCGCTGCTGTCACTTTGTTTTTCAACTTTACAGTGAGCACATTAGAACTTGCAGACATTCAGACAAAGTTTCGTGACGAATGTATAGAGTTCAGACCAACCTCTCTTACATGATGATCTTACAAATAAGCTTCACTACCTGGATGCCGTATTAAACAAAGTTCTCCACCTTCACGCAGCAGTCAAGGAAATTGCGCGATGAGTGCGTATCTGACAGAAAAAAATTATCCAAAGCATTCAAGCTGACTATGAATGACAGGCCAAGACATGATCCTCTCGGCAAATCCTTGCGTACAACTGCCAATAACTGTACCAAGAGCATATTCATTCCGAAGAGGACGGTAGCCATCATTCCACTTGCAGCACTCAACCGTTCTGTTAGGGCAGACGTCCAAACCTCCCGCTAGCTCAAAATTCCGCGTATTTCCGGAGAAACCCTGCAGGGTTACCGTTATTGAACGACATTCCGGGACGGAGCGCGGATGTGCCTAGGGAGGCTCTTTGCATTACAGGATACGCTGTGCACTGTCAACATTATTGGTTCCGGATCGTTTTGACTTTGACCGAGTTTGGACTCGTCCCAGATTGTCCTTGTGTTTGAGATGGCGGATGGGACAACGGTGCCGATCGTAGAGAGCTTGGGCACTGCACTGGCAAGACCAAGGGGTGGTGGAAGTGTGCCTCTCCAGGTGCATCGCTATCAAGTTTGACTGCTCAGCTGCTAGCGCCTACTCGTCAATTCTGCAAGTCATCTAGATAACGTTATATGAGCCCAAGAACTTCGACCTTGTGCTCCGTTGTCAAACTCCCTGTTGCTTTGGTTTCGTCCACGATGCGCAACTATTGTGCCCGACAAAGTAGGCCTGGGTGGCGAGATACGTCAATCATACCCTGGATCAACAGGGTCTTCAGGTCAAGCTCTATGACGATAGGCATTAAAGGAAGTGGCGCTAGTGACGGACCGGTTTCTGCGCGAGGGCAGCGCGCGTCACGAAAAGAAAAGAGGTCTTTGCCACATTAATGATAGGAAGTTTCCGGATCCCAGCCTGTCGGGAGATTCAGATCTACAAACACACTCCCTGTTCATCGCAAATTAAATAATTGCACTTGCACATGATTACTGTTTATCCGTAAGATCTGATTGCTGGCTTTCTTGTATTTACATGACACATGTACAAGGGTATCACGAGTGGCTGGGATAACAAGGGGGATGCCTTCAAGTCAATCCATCAAGAAGTGACTCGATCTTAAAGTTGAATAAATAAAAGTCCGGATAACTAAATAACACGCACGTTACTGCTTAAAACAGAACATGCAAAAATGTGTGAATACGCTAGAACAAAGAAAACAGACTTTAACGTAATGAGTGGTAGATTTTCTTGCAGTTTTCTTATCCTCGACCCCATAAACCCTTTATACAACCTCACTCACTGTACACGACTGACATCCTCCTCCCCAGCATGTTTTTCTTCGCTTATTTGCGATGTCGTTGCGGCAGTGTGCTGCGGCTCGCGGCTGCCGGAAGACGCACCTACGTTGTACTCGCTACGAGGCATGACTTCATTTTCAAGAGCGACATAGTCGTATGCGAATTCGCCCATCTCCGCATCGTCGACACCAAGGATCTCAGTCTCCTCGTCGCAACGGATCCGGAGGCCGGGAATAAAGTGCATGACCCACAATATGATGGTCTATAAACGAGCAAAGAGTCAGATAAAGAAGGGCGGAAAAACATGAGACTGACAGTCATGACGAAAGAGTAAGAAAGCCCAGAGACGGAATCTGCGAGTTGGATGCCGAGTTGACGGTAGTTCTGGTCAAGCCAACCTCCAGGAATCATAGTGATGCCATCGGCACCAGCAACGCTTGCTTGAGCGAAGAGACCAGTAAGGATGTTGCCAACAATACCACCAATGGCATGCGATGCGAAGATCTAACATAGAATGAGCATCGATGATTCTATGCACACAGGACGTTCACCTACATCGAGCGTGTCATCGTACTTGAAGATAAATTTGAGCTGGGTGGCAAAGTTGCAGACGGTACCAGCCATGAAGCCGAACAAGACAGCAGCCGCTAATTCACGTCTCAAAAAATTTCAACAGGTTCTAGAAAAGTAAAACTCACGAGAACCCACGTAACCCGAACCAGGAGTGATAGCAACGAGACCCGCGATAGCCCCAGAACAGAAACCGACAACAGACCACTTGCGTTCAAGACGGTAATCCCAGAGCATCCAAGTCAAACCACCAACACTTGCCGCAAGGTTGGTGACAATGCACGCCTGGGTTGCACGCAAGTTTGCGGAGAGGGCAGAGCCGCCGTTAAAACCGAACCAGCCGAACCATAGGAATACGGTGCCCAGAATGACATAAGTTGTGTTGTGAGGCTTGTAGGCGAGGCGTTCGGTGCCGTATCCGCGACGTTTGCCAAGGTAGAGTGAGATGGCAAGTGCGGCAGTACCAGAAGAGATGTGCACTGGGGTACCTCCAGCGAAGTCAAGACCACCAAGGACGTACGACCAGCCTTGGGAGTTCCATGTCCAACAGGCGATGGGATCATAAACGAGTGTAGACCAAATAAAAACGAAAGCTAGGAGCGGACCCAAGCGGCTGCGTTCTGCGACAGCACCAAGGGCGATCATAGGACTGGGGTGACATAAGTGTTCTGAATAAGAGACAATACTAATCACGACGTACGTGATGGCAGCGAACATAAGCTGGAAGACGCAGAATACGATGGCCGGTACTCTTTCACTACCGATAGAAGGTTGGTCCAGTACATTTCGCAAGGCGAAGTATTCTGACGAATAGCGGTCAAAAATAGAGACTTTGAATTGTGAGGGAAAGCATACTGAGGTTGCCAATGTAGGGGCTGGCAGTTTCGCTGAAAGCTAGAGAATAGCCCCAGAAGAACCACTACAATGTGGATGAGCACATAGAGGGTATTTAAAATCTCATAAAGTGTGACGGACCTGGAAGGAGACCATAGCAACGGTCATCATACTGAGATAGATCATATTGAGAGCATTCTTCCTCCTGAGTAAACCGGAGTAGAAGAAGCCAACCCCAGGTATCATGATCCATACTAGGGCGGTTGATGCCAATGTCCAGGCAATATCACCCAAGTTGAATATGGTTCCAGTAGACGAATAGAGGTCGCCAGCTGAACAGCGCTGCGTTGAGTATTATTTAGGAGAATGACGTAGGGGGCTCACAAGCGTCGTAGGTAACGTTCACCATTTTGCCCTTAATACGCGTTGGCAATGAGATGAGGGCTGGGGCGAATTAATGTTCCTGCAAATCGAGGATAACGCACGGTCCTTGAAAAAGGGAGCCCAGGTGTGGGTAGATATACGAATATCTGTGGGACCTGACGTCGGACTAGATGCCGTGCGTGAATTCATGCTACCGCTGTCTTAAGTACTTGGCAAGAGATAACGAGAAATGATGAATAAGCTGCACTTTCGGTTATCCTCCAATGAACGACGACTAGTACGGCATCCACCATCTGCGCGGAGTTTGAATTCAGGCGGCGGCAGTCAGATTACACCTGACGGCGGCATCCAGGCCTTAAATCTTCCTTTTCAATGTTTTTTTTTCAAAAAGCGGTCTGCAGGGCGCATGATAAGCTCGCTGTTCCTACATTCGTCTCGATCGTGACACTGACTAGTAGTACCAGTACACATGATATCCTTAAATTAATACTCCGGAGTGCCTCTCATTATTTTCATAAAACTCTTAAATTAAAAAGAATGACAACGCCGCCGGGCCAACATTTGTTTTTGTCCTGTCCGTCATTTCCCATCATACCAAATAAGTAATAAGTAACTCGCCAAACCTAAGCTCAGCCTGATTGACATATGGCACCCCGTGCGTCGTACAACATACCATCTCAACACCAACGTGAACTCTTTCTAGAAAAAGATCACTTCGCTTCCCATCATGGGCCCGAGTTTGGCTACTGATTCCCCGCCTTTCTTCGATGCTGACCCTTGCTTATATTTACGTACATCCAACTCCTTCAGCTCGAACTAGTACTCACCTATTGGGAACAAACTGTTGTTGTCATGACACGATCAGAAAACATTGTGACATCCTCACCTGCATGAGAATCGTTGTCACCATTTCGTGAGAGCTTTACTGGCAACTTGACAAGCTTGAAGTCTTGGTGGAGAAGTAGAGGACGATTGACCGCGGATGTACTAGGTATGTGTACCTGACGGAACCTCTAGTACCAGCCTAGTGCTTGTTCGGAATTCCCTTTCATATATGAATTCGTCACTTCGCAGCACTTGTGAACGTTGCTGTACGTTTGCAGTGTCATTTGTATTGGCTTGTAGGCTATGCAGGGCTATGTTGACGTTTCATCTTGTCAGCATCCTACAGTCAGTCGCGGGAGAAGCAGTAAAAGGGTCAAATGGGTGCAATGGCCCCTCTCGGAAGGGCAAGCTTTCCATGTTCATCTCCGGCGGAACCTATTCGTTCCGCATCCAAACGTACCAGAGCATATGGAGAACGGCCCCCATCCTACAATAATACGCATAGTAAGTAAGCATAGTATTACAAAGAGTACTGCGCGCTGACGGCCTCATCGTCTCATCGTAGTTACACTCTATGCCGACTGTCGACCGTCGGGAACATCAAGCACATCTGCTCACACGACCGAAGTTTATCCGAAGCGAGCGTCAAAGATATAGGCTATACGGCATCCAAAAATCAGCATCACCCGACTGAGCATCGCTCTATAAACCATGTTATATACTGCTAAGAGGCGTGGCTCAATCTCGCTTTGAGTCACCTACGTGGCCCGTCCTCGTGACGTTGTTATTTTTGTTCTGTGAATGAGCCTAGTACATGCGCGTCCCCGAGGATCCCAACTTCGAGCAATGTGCGTGGCCTGCATCCTCACAAGTATACTAACCCTCATCACAATGAAAGCCCTCGGACATTCCATCTTTGGAACTGGGACACCGATCACTGGACGGGTTCAATGACGATACCGTACGGTTGCTGAAAATGCGTGTAGCCCGCCCCAGTGAATGGGCTGCACAGTGGGGACGACAATCAGAGCATGGCCAATAGGCCACGTCGACGCACGCCCAAAAACGACACGGCCAACTCGATTATCAGGCCTTCATCCCCGGATGGGGAATGCATTGACATACATGGACACGCAGCTATGCGATGTAGATGTGCTGAATACCGCTAGCACGGTATAAATAGAACGTGAACTCGAACACATCCGGAAAAAATAAGGAGCCTGACATATCAGGAACAAACGTTTGAAGTCCAATTGCCTAGGGGACTTTTAAGATAAGTTTGGAACCCCGAATTCTCCCTTGTATTCCGCCGTGTTCGAAGAAATGGTGCCAGCGAGCCCTGAACCTGAGATCAGTCGGATTTGACGGGCTGCTGACGTGCCACATGATAACTTTGCCTGAAATAAGCACAAGAAAGCCATAGAGCTTGTGTCAGTCAACGATTTCCTCCCTTTTTTCCACCTCAGCGACGAAAGGGGGTTACTACTTCACCTGCTGGGACTCGTTGCACTCTCCGTCTGCATGGTTCCCATGCCGTGTATGCCCCAGAGAACATCAGGGTATGGCTGTCTGAGAGTCATAGACACGATCGACAGCATGCAAGTTGTGAAATGCGTAAAGCTAGGTGAAAAAAACGGAATATGGATAATTCGCCGGTCTCAGACAAGACTTCTGCGGCTGCCCGTCGGATGAGTACAGCAGCGGAGTTATCATCGATGTGACTTCGAGTTCTCCGAGTGTTGATTTTGATCTGTGGTGCTGTACGCCTTCGTGCACGAGCTGTAGTTCGCTGATATGCGGAGCGGCTAATTTGAGAGACAAGTCAGTACTAGTGATCCGGTCAAGGGAAAATCTACACCACGAAGTATTACCCTCGAAATCCGAAAGTATGAATGGAAATCATGGATATCGACGTGATCTATTACAGAGCCTATCAAATGAGTTTCCCGACGATATCACGATAAGTGTTCGAAATGAAACCAGATAAGAGGCCTATCGGACAGTTGCAATGAGTCAAATATCTGAGATAAGATATCGCTGGCGTTGGGCGAGGAAGCATTATTTATCTGGAACATTTTACAGTGAACTCGTGCCTTCCGCGTCGTCGGCCGTGGACCCAATTCGAGTATTGAAATTCGATGACTATCCGGGTATTCTGCGGAGCGCTGAGCCTGCACATGGATGAGTAAAAAGAATCAAAATGATATTATCAAATCAACTCGGTCCTTGTTTGGCAATGTTATGACAAGAAATTTCAGTTTCATGTTTCTGCCGCAAAGCTGTGAATGATGCACCGTAGGATGGCCAGCCTCTTCTCCTTAAATTCCCGGCCACAGGCGCTCTTTCGATTAGCAAGCGCCGCCAATCGATCAGTGTGTCGCAGAAATTTCCATCTGACGACTGTAGGTGAGGTGCACAGCAGCAGAGCATCATCAAGTGCTCAACAAATTTTACGCAGTTCAACAGACCAGGGATGACGACCTCTTCTCGTCTGTGATTCCATCTGAAACTTCAGTACCTGATCCTTCCAAGTCTACTACCGCCTCAAAAGCTAAATTTCAGGACGCCGCTGCGCGTCGAGAACCACAGTTCTACGAACTTGTGGAGTACGTGACCAACCGCACAGGACGCAAACGTGCCATCAAAGCCGGCCAAGTGCGCCAAACTGCATGGCTTCGGTTGTTCCAGCTCGCGAGCTCGTCAGAACAGCTAGAAATGGTGGCAGAGCTGTTTCCAAGGTGGAGAGACTCGGGCAAGGAGTTCCGCCCCATACACGCAGAGGCTTTCGTCCGTGAGTCCAACATCCTATCGCTGCCCCGTTCTATGCTGATATAAACCAAGGTCGCTGTGAGGAGCTGAATTGCCCGACACTCGCACTCAAGGTTTTTGGAGACCATTCGAAATACGGTCTGGCTTTGAGCTCTCTCTTCGCCGCACGGCATATGCTGCACTCCGTCTATGACAAGCGCCCGCTTTCGGACTCTATGACTGTCGCAGCTCTATTTGGTGTCTACAAGCTCCCACCTGTTTCATCTGACCTGGCTGCTTGTTCCATGCTCTATGTCGCATGTCTCAAAGATAATTCGGCAAATGCACGTATCGTGGCCAAGGCGTTGTATGAAGAGCTCCACAAACAGGTTCAAGACAAACCTCCCGTCAAGGCTCCACAGGAAAGCGTCATCAGGGCAAGATACACAGAGAAGCCCAATATCTGGTTGTTGGACGCCCTCAAGACGATCGAGAAGATACATAAAAAGACGGGAAAGGAGTGGAGGTGGATACGATACTGGACAACAGAACGTGAATGGCGCCCTCGCGATACTTTTACTCCCATACAACCTGCGACTGCCGCCGAGCACGCATAATCACAGCTCTTTTTATCACCAGTCGAATGTAATCGATTTCGTTTTATTGGTAGGCTTGAAGACCCACCAGATGGACATCACTTCCTCACCCATTGATTCCGTCTGTTGAGTTCGCGATCGTTGTATGTTTGTTTCTCCATCTAAGTCATGATGCTGCAGTGCGCATTGACAGGTAATGTACAGCACACACTCTCATGAGATTAACTCAGATGACCATTTGAATACCCCCAACAGCTTTCAAATTGAATGACTTTACATAAACCTAGGCTTATCTACATGATGATCCACGTTCAATAACGCTAAGCCGTCAGCGGCTCAAATCGGTCCGCAAAACACCCCTCATGACTATAATCGCGGGCCCTCCTTATATAAACCCATCTCCAGACCCGAATAGGCTCCATCTCCAGCTATGACAACGCACGCACTCCTGCAAGCATTCAAGGCTTCCAAGCCCGCATTCGGCGCATGGATCACCCTCCCAGGTATCCTGAACGCACGCGCGGTCGCACAAGCCAGCCCGTACCTCTCGTGGGTGATGATAGACTGCGAACACGGTCTCACGTCGCTCCAGCCTGGCGCTGCAGAATCCATTCAGGCTATCACTGGTCTTGGACCCAACGCGCCGAGTCCGCTCGTGAGAATTCCAGCCACGGGTTTCAGCAATAGTACGTCATGGCAGATTAAATATGCGCTTGATGCAGGCGCGCGGGGTGTGCTTGTTCCTATGGTGAGTGGTTTTGGAAGAGTATGGGATAGAACGGTGTTAGACCTTGAGCTGGACTGTAGGTCTCTAATGCTGAGAAGGCGAGGGAGATCGTGGCCGATAGTCGCTTCCCTCCGGGCGGCCGGCGCGGCTTTGGAAGTCCATTCACTCATGGCGTCTGGGGCATCGATGCCACCGAGTACATCAAATCTGCAAATGAACATGTAGTTGTTATGATACAAATCGAAACGCAGGAGGCCGTGCAAAACGTTGAGGCAATTGCTGCTGTGGATGGCATTGGTGGGTTGGGTATGGGTAATTGCGCACACTGCTGATATGATATTCGGTTGTAGATTGCTTATTCATTGGTCCTTACGATCTTTCCCTGTCCTTGGGATACCCTGCCCCCTCTCCTGATCCACACCCTGACGTGGAATCTGTCATCCAACATGTTCTCAGAGCTACACACAAGGAAGGAAAGAAGTGGTAAGCATGTGTGCTGAATCTGCTGCTACTCAATCGTCGCTGATCCATTGATGACCCAGCGCAATTTACTGCAGCTCAGGAAAGCAGGCCCTTAAGCGTGCTGAGGAAGGCTTCGACATAGTGAGATCACTTGACTGAAACCCCGTGTTCATAGCTCACTCTTTTTGCGTCATGTAGATTAATGTCGCCTCTGATATTGGTGCAATGTCTGAGTCGGTCGCAGCAAACGCTATCGTTGCATTAGGTGGAGAACCTGGAGCTCCACCATCCCGATACTGATAATGGAGAAAATTGAAGTAACTTTCGGCAATAAATGTACAAGTCGATAGAATGTGATTTAATGACTCAGACGCACTTGAGAAATCGTTGATTTCTTCACATGGGTAGCGACTGGTCGTTTCCCTGGTAGTCATAATCAAAGACTAAGAACGCTGGCCCAGCAACTGTAGCATCGTCGGACACACTCTCCCTGTTGTTCGTGATTACCGAGAACACAAAACCCTGCAGCGTTTCCGGGATGGTGACCGTCATGTCGGCGCTGAGAGGTACAACGAGCGCTTTGAACCCTGAGATGAACCAGGCGTACAACGTCTGTGAATCGCGTTCCGGAGCTGCGGGCGAAAACGACACTTGTACAGTCTGCCCTGGCATAACGTAGGAGGGAAACGTGAGTGAGGGGAATATTTTGATCGGCGGCAGCGAATTGGAGGATGGGCAGGATACGATGAAGCCACTCATCATCGTGTATAGTTGACTCAGACTCAGTGGTGCCTGTTGATTGTTGGCCTCAAAATGCATGTTGCGAGATGAGATGCCACGTACATCAAATGCTGTGCTCCAAGCAGCACCTTCACGCATGTCCGCGTTGATCCACGCTGAATGTTTTGCTTCCACGGAGTGAATAGAGCTGATAGAAATGACATAGTCCTAAAATGCTTTTGAGTTGAATCCCAACATAATAGCGATAGAAATTGAAGTACAGGATCGGAGAGATACTTCGCGAGAGTTGTGTACGTAGAGGATGTTATTGCTTCCACAATGTTGCTGGTCCTCACGAATGATCTCGGATCGGAGTCTGGGCTAACGGAGGGTTCATTCAGGCCACACGTGAAAGAAGGACAAAAAACGAGCTGACAAGTTATATGTGCATGGCTGAACAGCATTGTCGCCCAGGATATTCTCAAGGAACTGAGCATGCGTAAGCTCATGGGAGGATATTTGTGCGTATCTCCCCTGCGACCAGGGCGGTAGACCAGCATTGGAGAAGTCCTGCGGCTCATATTGGTACAGTCGTTTGTAGAAGTAGTACTGGAAGTGCTCGAGGGAGAGAGCAAAATTTAGAGCTTGGATCTCTGTTGTAGTATTCGTCAGTCTAAAGCTTCGAGAAATTAGATTGACATCACCCGTCAGTGCGCTATCGCCGTCACGCCGCTCTGAGGGAAGGGAGAGAACGGAAGAAGAAAGGATGACAAGGGCGAGAAACGTCAATATGGCCCTCATCTTGAAACGTTAATAATACAAGGGTATACAGTAGGGTTTTGCTGAAAAATGCGGGTATCGTCCAAAGGAGAAAAGAGAAGCGGCTCACAAAGAATACTTTATATGTGTACTAGCAGGCATGTCAGCCCATGTCAGCCTCTTGGCTATAATCCATGACGGCGAATTTTGGATCAAGCCAATCCATTGTCAGCCTCCAAATGCGATCAAATCTGTGGGTTGATCAAATCGCAAGGAAGTTGGAAGATGACAATATGTGTCTGGAGAGTAAAAGGTAAGAGGGTAACATGATACATTGTCGCTAACTGGTTCCGAACCTACTCGGAGTCAGTCAAAGCATGCACGTTGATCAGGTGCAGCCTATACTGGCATATATGCCGACATATGATGATCTGATTTTGTTATATTGGAATATAAAGCCATATAAAGCCGTGCATAATGCATGACGTCGGAGAACCACCGCAATCAACGTAAAGTACCCTGCAGGGGGAGACTTACGAGTTCTCTGATCAGGCGATGGCCGATACGCCGACAATGAAGGAACGTTCGTCTTCCTTCTATGATATTATCAAACTGGTCTGCGGCTGCCTACACCTGAGGCCTGAGATGTTGCTAGATTGCCTGGAGGACAATATACGGAACAGAGTATTTGTAGAATATTTCACATCTAGATTGCAATTGTGCATGACGCACAGAATGCCCTAGCGAAAAGAAACAACACGTGTCCGTACATACAAGTACTACGGGGAATGTTCTGGCGAGTAGATATACTTAAATTTCCATCGATACACTAGATACGAACCAAAAAGAAGGAAAAAGAAAGAATCCGATACAGCAGCATAACAGGACTTTAGAGTTCGTCCTCGCCATCAGAGTTGAAGTGGAAACTCAAAAAGGCGGGTCCAGCAATCGTCACGTTGTCAGTCACCGCCGTACTACTGGTAGTGATAATAGGGAACACGACACCCAGTAAAGTCGACGGAATCTCAACTGTATTGTCAGAGTTCAGTCGCACAAATGTAGCGCCGAGGCCAGCAATGAACGCAACATAAAGTTGTGGAGGTACCGACTGTGCCGTTGTTGCGTTAAAAGAAACTTGAACAGTCTGGCCTGGCTGAGCACCAGCAGGGAAAGATAATGCGGGGAACGCTTTCACAGGCAGTGGCATGTTAGAGGAAGGGCATGACACGATGACGCCTGATGCGAGTGTCCATACGTGATTGAGGGAAAGTGGGGTCTAAACGAACGTGAGTAGCGATCTTAAGCGACAAGCATGGTGACATACGTCAAACGCAGTGTTCCACGGGTTAGCTTTCAAGACCGCCGAATTGATCCATGCCGATTGTCTTGCTTCAACAGCTAGGATAGCACCCGAGGACGTAATGTAATCCTGAAAGCGTGATGAAATAAACACACAATTACGATCAAACCGAAAGGTTGCTCCACAACTCACCGACTGGGACAGGAACTGCGCCGCACCAGAATATGCTGAAACGCCAACCGTCTCCAACATGAAACTAGTTGTTACGAAAGACATTGGGTCCGTGTCAGGGCTGACGCGACCCACAGCCCATTCAGTGCCGTATAAATTGTTTTCGTGAAATCTCCACTCACAAACTGTAGGTGCATGGCTGTACCGCCTGCTCACCAATTACGCCCTCGAGGAACGACACGTGTGTCGACTCGTGTTGTGCAATTTCGTTCCATCGTCCACGCGCCCAGGCGGGCAGGTCTGCATCGAGGAAGTCCTGCTGGGTATACTTCTGCAAGCCTTGAGTATAAAAGGCATTTTCGAGGTGTTCAAGTGTGAGTGCAAAATTCAGAATCTGAATGTCTAATAACACGATGGTATGAGATCATTAAGTCAGATGGGGTAAGCGATTAACTCACCTGTTGGGACACTGGTATCATCTCGTTTGGCAGGTACAGCTACGCAGAGGTTATGGAGGGCGGCAACAACTAAAAGAGTGACAGAGGCTGGAGTGACTTTCATATTGGTCGAACTTTTGGTGGGGTGCAAGAAATGAAAAAGGGCGTTAGGGTCTAGTAGATGCCAGCTTTATACCCTCATGCGGGGCTAAACCGAACAATTGTATAACGTCATTGAAATGAACTTCGCGATGCCAGCATCGCCTGCGAATCTTTTGGGTGACATTCTGGTCGAACGTTGGGTCCGGATGATATTTGAAATACCATCACTTTGTCCCCTTATGGTCGTTGCTTATCGATTATCATTGGACCAGTATATACCCAGACTACCATTGGCAGCGCCGTCCTCCTACTGTCTAGTAGGAACAAGCTTAATCACTTTTGTTCATGAGCTGACTCATCTGTCCTTGTACCCCGGACTCATCTGCGATACTTTGCGCAAAGGCTATCTGTTCGAATAGGTTTGGTAGAAAAACCACGCGCACTATAGAAGTATCTGGTCGGCATGGAAATGTTTTTGGGATGTTCCATACCTTGGGTAGCCAAACGTTGGCACTTGACGCGAATCGTTGCCGCGCGGTGCCGGCACTAGTAGCGCCGTTACGGCCTAAAGCCGGATATGTGCCTAGCCACTTTACTAGTAGAAGTCGCGGAAGTCCCAGAACGAACTGGAGAATGGCACAAAACTTCCTCGGGGATAGATAGTCGACCTGGGTATCCAAGAGTCTGCCAGCGAAGAAAGACGGGTAACTGTGTGTCGCATACTTGTTGGCCTAGTAGGATTACTTGGGGTCAGTTTTGCCGCTCACAAACAGAACTGGCAAAACTTTGGGTGCAGTCTACGCAGAGTATTTCGATCCCAGAATATCCGACCTCGACACCTTGTTCACGGAATCAAAAAGGAAAAAAGTTTAGTCGCATATCATAACAAAGTTTAGCTTAGGACAATGCAACATATAATTGGCCGTGAGCAAAAACATCGAGAACGATACTTGAGAAAGTGATCAGGATGGCCATTTCCTTAACTCGTCCCCCCACTTCCACCTCCATGTAAACGATAGAGATAGACCTTGATCACATCAATACCTTCATCAAAACCGACAGCCACCTCATTCGCATCTCGGCGCAGCGAGACGCACCATGCGCGCTCGGGTACATAGCTGAGGACGTTCTCAGGTATTGCTATTCCATATCTTTACGGTACCGTCTTCACTGCTGCTGGTGATGGGCACGTTGGGGTAGAATCCAGCAAAGCTTGGGTCGTTCGTATGTCCTTCCATCGTTTGCACGCAGCTTTTGCCAAGGTAGTTTCAAATTTGAATAGTCCGGTCATCACCTGTCGTGACGAGTTACTATCCGAGGCAGGGTAAAAGTCAACGTAGTCAGCGCCCTTGTCATGTGTGTCCATAGTATAGTTGGTTGTAGGGAAGGTCAGAAGGGACGGGACCGCATCTTGACAGTCCGGTCACGTGAGTTAAAGCCGTCGAATCCGTAAGCACGCGTTTACGCTGCAGATCGTCCTAAGACACGAGGAGGACCACATCTGAGTGTGACAAAGCGAAGCATCTTGCCTATATAGACAAAGATTAGCATATACCACTCACGGGCTGGTGGTATTCTGAGAACGATACGTCTGTGGCGGAAGGCAGAATGCGGCTATCATTCTGATTTCTCCTAAAGATAGAATCAGGTCTTGGACATACATATCAATCAAATTGTGATCTTCAGGAGTTAGCAATACCGCTCACCTGAGGACAACCTTCTGCCACTACACATCAATCACAACCCGCAATAGAAGACTATCTGGTCAGAAATGGAGCGGAAGGGTTACGAGGGGTCTCATCCTCACGTCCTAATAAAATCTGCCTACGAGGAGAGCTGTTTGGGTCTATATATTTAATAAAGATATTCACGAAAAGATGATTAAAAGACATGATACTCAAATAAACGAGTTTAGAGCCACGCAAGCAATGCGGCAAAAAGAGAGGTAGTTATGGTGGAGGTAGTTGGGAGATCAGATAGCCTTACGGCTTAGATGACAAAGTTTGCATGGCGTAGTTGTAAGCACCTCGAGGCTTGCTTGTATCACATGTTGGAGGTCGTGTTGCAGTTAATTTCGTCATTCAAACCACTAAGTGGTCTGTGCGTTTGTTCTGTATTTTATCGTCCCGTAGACAGAGAAATGGTTGCGTGCTCGTGCTAGCGAGAGCCTGAGCAATGTTGGTACTTGCTCAATGTCAGTGGGGCGCCAGAGTGATGAAATGGGAAAAACTCACCTGGTCACGCTCCTAAATATTTAATGTTAAGATATTCGCAATTGTTCGATTCCAGTTAACTGGTCAGGTTTGTTTCGCCAGAAAACGCCGCTCATGAATGTGTATCAGAAATGAAACATGCATGTCTGCTTGATACTTGGCACGAGGAATGTTGACCGGTTCGTGCGCAGAGGATGGACAAATTAGGTAATTATTACATAAGCGTTGAAGTGGGATGTGGGATGCGGCTAGAAGGGATTGACGATAATTTACTTGACCGCCGTTAGCAGCGATGGCCCCAACTCAACCCTTCTCCTCTCCACATGTACACCCGCCATATCCTTCTCTCTACCTCTATCCTCTAAACGACACTTTTATCCCCAAACATATCTCTCTTCACAATGGCCAGCGCGTAAAGATCGGGCGCCAGACAAACACAAAGACAATCCCAGGAGAGAGAAACGGTTATTTCGACTCAAAAGTACTAAGCAGACAACATGCAGAGATTTGGGAGGACAGTGGAAAGGTGTGTCTTGTTCCCTGTTTTCGAGGGGGAAGACTGACGGACGTGGCGGAAGATATACATCAAAGACGTGAAAAGTTCTAATGGCACGTTCATCAACGGCGAGCGACTCAGCCCAGAGGGAGTCGAGTCCGAGCCATTTGAGCTCAAAAATGATGATATCGTGGTATGTTTTCCCTTACTTTTTCCCCGCCTGACCCACCCAACCCGTTCGCAGGAATTCGGTATCGACATCATTGGTGAAGACAACAAGACCACAATCCACCACAAAGTCGCTGCACGCGTCATGTGTGTGTTCACAGACGAAGATGCGCACCTGGCTGCCCGCGTAGAGGCCATCCCATCATCCACCTCTCTTCCTCCCAATATCCCCTCCGTCCTTCCTCCCGCCACTTCATCATCTGGAAGTGGTAATAACTTTAGCTTTGCACATCCACAGCGCCGCCCTGCCCTACAGAGCCAGCTCGGCGGTATGGGCGGCAGTATGCGCCCACCGGGAAAAAATGGCCTAACCTTTGACCACATATTAAGTAGGCTTCAGGGTGAACTCCAGAAGAGTCGCGAGACCGGTACAGAACTGCACTCCCTAAGCACTGTGATGAATGATATTCACGACACGCTCGGTGGCTCGGTGGTCCGTCCTTCATTATTCTCTACCTCCATACATACTGACTATCTCCACTCCCACAGCCCCAAAACCTACCGCACTTTCCTCAATCACTCCCTCCCGTACGTTCACAACAAACCTCTGCAAACCCTGCGCCCGCACCCGCATCTGCCGCGCCCGCAAATCCAGAACCTCCTGCACCTCCCCCGGAGCACCCTGCCCTTTCCGAGCTGCGCACAGAGCTGCACGAGACCCAAGCCAGCCTCGCAAGCCATGTCGACAAGGTCCGCGCACTCGAGGACATGCTTGCAGAGCACGAGGCCATTAAGGCCGAGGTTGCAGCTCTCCGCGACCTCATCCATGCTTCATCCGCACGTTCCCAGCACGACAATGGTATGAACATAGACTCGGAGCGCGGTCGCCGTGGACAAGACGATGACGACGGATCTAGCATTCGTACAATCACCCCGCATGAGTTGGAGCGCGTCGAGGAAGAGGACGAGACCGAAGAACAGGATGAGAGCGAGGAGGATAGGGAGCGTGCACAGAGGAGGGAGGAGCTGGGTAGGCCGCGGACGCCAGAACCATCGGGGATGGGAATGGACGAGGACGAGCTTATGCATGCCCGTGCATCGGATACTGAATCTTCGACATCACGACCACGACCACGATCTCCTTCGCCACAGCCATCGCACCCTGCACTAGACGAGCTCTCAGCACGGCTAGTAGCTCTTAGCGGACGCATAGATAACGCTGTAGAAGTCAACCATTCCCTAGCGGCGCAACATGCTGCCGCTCAGGGCACGATCACTGTGTTGCAGGACAAGATCACCGCGCTGGAGGCGCTGGTTGCAGACCGGCAGTTCGAGACGCAGATCGCTGCAGCTGTGGAGGCCCAACTCGCCAAGGCCGTAGAAAGCGCGGTAGAGGCCCAGCTTCGCGCACAGAAACAGCAGCAACCGGATCCTGCGGAAGGGTTAACTGCGTTGATGGCGGAGTGGAAGAAAGGTGTAGAAGGGCAATGGAGCGCAGCGCAAGAAGAATGGGGGGTAGAGCGCGAACGACTACGCCGGGCCTTTGAAGGGCTAGAAAACGGATTGGACGCACGAGTATCGACTGTCGTTGCCTCGCACGTACAAGCGCAAACGCATGCAAGACTTCAAAACGGTGATCTCAAGCTGCATACCGCAAACGGGACGAACCCTCTAGGTGGAGGACTAGTGACGCCTCCAAGTCCTGTGAGCGTCGCTTCTAATCCTGGCCGGGGGAAAGCGCGAAGACGAAGACGTTCGAGATCTCCATCCGTGTCTTCCATCGAGTTGGATGATGATGCGCACAAGGATGGAAATGGGATTTTGAACGGTGATGCAGGTCGATCACGATCTCCTTCGCCTGGACCGTCGATTGTGGGAAGCGAGCCTGAAGTAGAGGGCGAGTCGGAGAAGCACGAGGGCGTACAACCTCTCACTCCAGAATCATCTGTCACCGATGCCGGGGGTACGGATACTGTGGGACAGAAAGTGCACCTACAAATGCAGACGCAGACGGAGGTGACGCAGCGGGTAAGTATTTTTCCACATGCATATAACCACTGGTACTAACACCTTGAACGTAGCTGCATTCGGCATCAACAACGATAACAGCTGCCATCGGCGTCCTCGTCCTGAGTGTCGCGGCCGCTGCCGTGATATATCGCATGAAACCAGAATAAGCAAGTATTGAGGGGGTGAGGAGTGCGTATTTTTCTATTCCCACTCCCGTTTCCCTATGTGCTATTTGCAATGGATCAAACGTATCGAGTATCAGGTATTTCCGGTGTGGAATGTGCATGCATTGGACGGTTCGGGTGTCTTGTCTATCTGTCTGTCTGTCCCTCGCTCTCTTTGACGCAACGCATTCATTTTTCAACTTTATACTTCCATATCCTTCGCTATAGCATATCACCTTAACCCAACCCCATACCACCCGTTCATGCACGCATCCACGCATCGCATCGCATTACAATTATTTTATACTTTTTTTTCTTTTCTCTCTCCTCTGTCACGCTCGCGTCAAATTGTTGATCTGCGTTTCTTGTCGTTGTTTATGCGTTCTTTTTACTTGAGTATATACGTATTTTATGCAGGTGTGCCTTTCTGTGTGCTTTCGGTTTTAATGACAGTCATGACTTTTTTGCTTGGGGGTATGAGGTGATTGATGGGAGCTCGAGGTGAGTTTTACTGCGACAACGCACGCTTCAATTTGCAGAGATCTGTAGAAGGAACGATTGTTTTCGTTCGTTCGTGATCTAGAGGACACTAACTCGATTTGTTTTAAAGTAGCAAATCATCGCAAATTACCCTTTAGCGTGTCGCCGTCACATTGTATCTCAAGGTAGCTACCGTAGTCTCCGATCGTTGGATCTACGAGACCTGCCACTCACTCCTCACGAACAGCTCTCAGCTTCAGTCGACAGGCTAGCCTCCTTCAATTTCTCTTACACCGATTTGTGTTAGACTGACTGGTTAATGATCGAGGGTGAATTGCGAGTTCTAGTCTCAATGCTGAGTCGGCGTTTATGGGTAGATAGCAAGGCGCCTGAACACATCGGACGCATAACTAGAGAAATGACAAAACTTGCTCGCGGTACCACTGGCAAAAGAGTATTGAAACCAAGCGTGCACTTCAAAAATTTGATGCGATCACAGTCATCTTGCTACTCTGAACGTGGTCTCGTGGCTAGGGAGACTGAAACGTCGAACATCGATAGAAGCACTAGCTGAACCCAAGACACCATGGATAAACATCGTGATGCAAAAGCAAAAAAGACTATCGAAGTAAGAAGTCTTTGTAAACCAGGCAAACCGGAATCTAGGTCGAAGATTCGAAATACCGAAGCAATACCTGAAATCGCACAATCAGTGTCAGTCATACGCAAGAGAAAGTCGTGACACTGACATCTACTGCTGCAGACCCGTACAAGTTATTTTGTGGTGATTAAAGACGTCTCTGCGCGAGAATGCCTTGGGGCAGGTGTCGCAATAAAACTTAATCATGAGATGTGTTTGCACATGTCGCACGAGGTACGTCTTCATCAGCTCCTTGTTGCAGTGATTCCACAAGCAAATTACGCGCGTGATACCCGCAGCCCAGAGGCCGTGAAACTCAAGGAGGTGACGAGAAATTTGATGGCCGAAAATTATGTGGTTGCAGTCCCCCCACAGACACTGGAACGCCTCATCAACAGACTGGCACCGTGATCAACGTCGGATAAGCAACTCAAAAGGCAAAATCACGCACTGAGAACTCCTGAAAGCAAAATGTTAAGTATTCAGCTTGAGATTACAGTTTCATATTGACATACTGTTTGCTGGACATGAAAATTGCGAATAAGGTCCGTCCCTGCGTCACTTGTGCAATCGAAGTCAATGTTAGACGAACGAGCACTAGTGCACCGTTTTTCACGGGAAGATACACGAGAAATCTGAAACCTTCGTCCGCAGTTTCGACTGCCTGTTGTTAGACGTGGCCAGGACCTAGAAGACTTGAAACATACTCACCAATCAATAGAGGAGCCAGCATGCTGTTCAAGCGAATATACGATAGACCCAACGCCAAGGGGATTCACCGTCCCACAAGAACATCTATAGGAAACTCCAGAGGATGATGTCGTCCACTGTTGAATGATGACCCTCATAACAACCTTCGTGCCCACTTCAAGTCTTGACCATTCATCATTTGTAAGTCGGATTACTTGCATGCCTTCGTCAATACACAAATCGTACTGTCCGCTCTCCATATACTGTCTCTGGATTTGAGCTTCAATCGAGTTGCGTTTAAAGAGAACTTTGAGCATATCATTGAATTGCTGAAGAGAACTTGATGAGTATGCTTTTGCAAGATAGATTTTTGCTGGTGAATACCGTACTTCAAATGAGGTGCAGAAGTCCACTGGTATTGGATATTGGTGACCTGTTGCATCTATTAACGTCACACAGCCACGTGTGGCAGTCGGTCCTACAGAGGACTGTGCGCGGGCGACCAGGCTTTCGATCGTCATCAGAAATTTCTGACGATCCTCCTGCTCCCTCTGTAGAATCACAAACATTTCGTGTACTTCACGTCGACTTTGCATTTGGGACGACCACTAACCAAACAGAATAGTGAGTGAATGCTCGCATTCGTTAAAGAATAGAACACAACCAAATACTCCGCCAGATAGCGGTCGATTTCTACAAAACATCCTGCAATATCTTGTGTGACATTTGTAGACGCCAGACAACGCCCACGCAATGTTGTTACTCGGACTGAGGTGTCTTGCAGCATTCTGGGTGCAACTCGATGTCAGGTGAACCCGAGCATACAACGATAACGTGAATACCTAACAAAGGAATCTCTTCTGGACTGTTCAGCAGGATCCGAGGAAGGCGAGGCATTGCACAATTCGCGGCTCAGTCGATCAAGTCGTAAAATCAGGCTATTGAGGTCCGACTGATTTTGGCTATGTCTCTACAGCAACGTTTGAAATCAAGGAACTTCCTCACATTGATACAAGCTCTCACATCTATAGCCTGAAGGCCTGCCAATAATCCACCGATAGCCGCTTGCATTGGAGCACCGACAAGTGGAATGGCACTTGCAATATCCTGTATCAAGGGCAATGCCAGCTGAGCCATGTCGGAAGCTTCGCGCGTAATGGATACACCCCTAGAGTATCCAGCGAATGGAACATTGGTGGATTCGAGACTTGATTCTCTGCTGCTTTCAGAGTGTACTACCGGTGAAGGAAAAGAAACGGCGCCAGTGATTTGTGCACGGATGGAGCCATCATGTTCGGTAGTTGTCGAGTTGTGTTGTCCAAGTCCGTTCTTTTTAGGGCGCCTAGAACGAACTGCGAGAACCTTGCTCAATTCCTTAAAACGTTGCGGAGGGGGCATTTTGATCAGATGAGTCAGAGGATACGGGAATACAGGTAAAACGGTACCAGATTTATAACGTTAGACAGCTGTGCACAACACAGCATGATGCAGCATGCACTTGTGTATGCACTTATCCAGCAGATACCACTAGCTCTCCAGGGCTTCACCACTCAACTACTGTGCAGCAACAGCTAGAGTGTGAGTTCGTGTTGCAATGGGCAGCGATTGTCGTTGACGTGCGTTCTGATACGAAGTTGCGTTCCATCTGATTTCTAAGTAATGGAAGAGACAGGAAACATGCGAGCAGCCAAAAACATGTGAGAGCTCAACGTTCAACGTGTAGTGAGATGTTATGCGATAGGCAATAATTGCAAGGTGCAAAAGATATTAACATAATGGGCAGCCGAACAGTAATACTAGTAATCAGCGGTTGATGAATTTGGTATCGATGGTTTCTATTAGCGCTCGAGGTGTTCAGCCCATATATAGCGCTATAAGTATTACAGCTATTTGCAAAATGGTTGACAGTACGAGCAAATTCGAGTTGCCTTGAACGAGATGATGCGGTAGAGCACAGCCACTGACATTCCCGTGAAGTTCTACTACTATCGTACCTGTAAATGGCACAAGTCGGGCACACTTAATGGACGTCAAAACTTGCTGGTGCGTCATGTTCCTGATATTCAATGATGCTTATATTCATGCAAGGATGTCAACCGCAGACTCAACAAGTCCCTTTTTTACTCCATCGACGTACTGCCTAACATTAGTAGCAATAAACAAAATGCACCGTTGGACTTGCACAGACTCTATGATCAATCGTGCGTCTGATCTCATCCCTTTTACCATCTTACTGCTAAAATTGACAACTCTCACTCGGTCCTGCCTACAAGGATGAAAGTCTCAAAGCACTACGCTTGGACATGCACAACACCTAGTGGCCTCATGGATTGGTCAAGGAGTGCCTGTTGCGTGGCCCAGGCTGGTCACGACGACAGAGACCTCTAGAAATTTGTCAGACCTTGGTATCATGGAATTCGACATCCATGTTGGTCTTTACTTGATTCTCTACGTGAAATTTCGATCAGCCTGCATATCTCTGGCAAATAACTCTATCCTGGTGTTTGCTCGATGCTGTAACAGATGATGGAGTATTCGAATGGATGTGGTTGCCAACAACAATGCGTTCACGCGTTACATGGCCCACATCCACTAGTAACCTCCACAAAGTATCCTTGTCTGAATTCTACAAGCGTCTGTCCACTGAAAACCACAACTCTGCATGTGTTTGCCAATCGCAAAGCATGATACTACGACCACAGTGATGTCGACAAGCGTTTGTCTGCTGAAAACATGGGTTTGTCCATCGCAAAGCACAATACCACGACCACAGCAGGGAATCGTATATATACATACCCTGATACTTACCCAGCACCATCATCCGCTCAAGTTCAATCGTACATTCATTCACCTCACAAGTAGTATCCTCATATTCTTATATAACCAATCATGCCAAAGGTAAGCCAATCAGGCACATACTTTGTGCGTTGACTTGAAGACTAACGTTTGTAATATTTAGACCTATGCTTGCTCTAGCTGCAACCAAACTTTTCCCAAGTACGCCGACTGTAAGGCACACGAGGCCATGCATTCACCAGAAAAGTACGTGTTTCTACCCTATGGTATGCAACTCACCTAACTTACATTCGCTCACATAGTGCATACTTCTGCACCTGGGACGGGTGTAACTTTGTGACATTGCATAAAGCAAGCTTCTATTATCATACTGATGGCCAGTATGTGGTCGTTCATCACCATCATCGATTCCACCTGATCAACAATTCTATTTCATTTCATTTTAGTACGGGCGAGCAACGCTTCATCTGTCCTCACGATGGCTGTACCTACAGAACTCACACCTCTTCCAACCTCACACAGCATCGCAAGAAAGAACACGGGTATGTTCCTCGGCCGTGCAATCGTCGTGATCCCTCTGCAACAAATTCATCTGTGGCCCAGTCGTCATCCCAGCCTCTGCTGCCAGCAGAGCCCCTTTCCCTCGGTACATTCCAACAATATCAATACCAACTTCAACCCATGCAACCGCAACCCATGCGATCCTATCCCACCAAATACCAACCCCAATCCACTCAATACCAG
This sequence comes from Suillus hirtellus, assembly GCA_016695485.1. Taxonomy (NCBI): domain Eukaryota; kingdom Fungi; phylum Basidiomycota; class Agaricomycetes; order Boletales; family Suillaceae; genus Suillus; species Suillus hirtellus. The sequence goes on from MU172288.1 coordinate 605,679, forward strand.
CCTCCCCCACCTATCCACAACCAGTCGTTGGAAGTCTTATACGGCCCAGCAGGTACCACACACGACTACACCATGTACACCAGACCCGCAAGGGCCCCCAATGGGTGGACTGAGGGATGCATGTGTCCTGATTTGATGCAGAGACGCCCTTCAGAGATGCCAGGGTATGAGTATAGGCGTTATTAGTTTTGCATCATCTCAAGAATCGAACATCATTTTGTGTTACTTTTTCTCTCTTGCTTTCTTGGTGATAGTCGCTCTTTGGATTTTTGTTTATTTGTGCACCATGAGGAACTCTGGGCACCCTTCCACTCATTTATATATTTCATTTATCACTTTGCGATGTTTTCCCCTGGAGGATAATACATTCTTTTATATGTGATACGTTCTGAGTTGTGGATGTTTGTCTTCCTCAAGTTTGATTCCAGCGTGATCACCGCTCATTCCCCGTGTAGTTGGTCATGAGGAAGAGAAGCGATCAATCAGTAGGTGCTTTGACAAAGTCAGCAGTTCCAAAGTCCCAATAGATGTTTGACGCATGCATGTGACATTATCATTAGATCATGATGTAAGTTAAAGCACTGGTGTGAGGACGGTGACCTCTACAGAAAAATGGACTGACTGAGAGTATGGTGTCGCGTAAAATTAGGAGCCTTTGGCTCTACATAACCAACAAATACTGTCACGAGCCACACATGTGCATGAAGTGCTTTGCTTGCACAAAGGGAAGCGAGGGCGCTCACAGCTGCATCAGAGAGCAGTTTAGTCTCGTGTTGAGACAGTTCAGTAGAGTCTGTGATCATTAGATATATTAATCGATGAACATGTAGGTCGACTATATATATGTTTTGTATCGTGTGAGGTGTTCAATCAACGTCGTTGGTAATGTGCGTCATCGAGTGATTGCGTCATATTCAGTGACGTGTAGTAAGCATCAAGCTTACGAGAACATCCCCAAATTTTGCGCCGGAAGGACCTTCTGAAGCTTACTGCAGGCGTTTTGCGAACAAGCAGTAACTTATGTGACATGTGGCGCTCCTCGTCTGCTTCTATGAAGTTCTATCACAACCATAGCCTTACTATCGATGTTTACAATAGATGGCAGATTAACGCTCGCCGAGGCGTATATATACCCACGGATTGGAATTGACACTGGACCAACAACTCTTACAATTCGCAGTGATGTCGAACTCGCCAGCTTACTCACCCCAGACAATCAAAGCTCACACTATTTCGATCGAATCTCTAGCAGATTATAACATTCACTCCGTGCGCATCACCTGGGTTGATCTAGTCAACATTGTCAACATCCGCGTTGTCCCTCTCAAATCCTTCCATCGCCTCCTCGCCTCCTCCAGACCGGGTATAACCATCGCCAAATGTGTCTTCGGCTTCGTAATTAAGAGGCTAGCAGCTGGGTTTGGGCCTACAGAAGAGTATCTGTTTGTGGTGGACTTGTCGTCTATGAGGTTGTGTCCCTACGCGCCAGGTCACGTAAGTATTATGGGTTGGTTCCAGGATAAGGTCCCTGCTCCAGGCCGCATCCTTGGCACGGGTGTCCCCATGTGTCCACGATCAGCACTGAATCGTATCGTCAAGTGTGTCCTCTCTTACATCACATTGAATGTGGACTCACTTGAACATTCAGCACCGCCAAATCTTACAATGCCGCGTTCCTTGTTGGATTTGAGACCGAATTCATTCTTCTCAAAAGCACCAACCCGATCGAGGCGATCAATCCACATGGGTGGAACCACACACGAGCGCTACCTTCTGGAACCAAGGAGACAGAAGTTATTGAAGAGATCGCACATGGACTCATCAGGAGCGGAATCGAACTGACAATGTATCATTCTGAAGCAGCGCCGGGGCAGGTTGGTTTACCTGACTTTTCGTTGGTTTTTTATATATACTGATTTTCTGCAACATAGTACGAGGTTGTGACGGGTCCACTCCCACCTCTTGAAGCTGCTGATGCGCTCGTGCACACACGGGAGACGATCATCAACGTCGCAAGAAAACACGGGTTTCATGCAACGTTTGCACCAAGGTTACATATGGACACCTGTATGTGTTGTATTTCATTCCTGTAGTCGATCATTCTCTCCGTCTTCTGCCAATATGTTCACATCCCGAGTCTACCTTCTCTGATTCACGCTTTCATATAGGTGGCAGTGCAGCTCACACTCACATCTCCGTGCACCCCATCAATCCCGAGCATCCATCCAAACTTCAAAATCTGAGCCAATCTCCAGCGGACACATCGGACAATCCTATCACCCCTCTTGAAAGCGTTTTCCTAGCTGGTGTACTCAGTCACCTCCGAGCTTCCTGTGCATTCACACTCCCCTTACGTGCTTCCTATGCGCGCATGCTCGATGGAATTTGGAGCGGCGGAACATGGGTCGCATGGGGCAGGGATAACCGTGAGGCTCCCGTACGCTTGTGTATTCCTCCTGCGTCTATAGACACAGAGCCTACGACCAACGCCCCCTCGAAGAACCACTTCGAAGTAAAATGTGTAGACGGCACGTCTTCCCCTTACCTCGTTCTCGCCAGTCTCATCGGCTCTGGCCTTCTTGGCATCCAGTCTCAAGCAGCGCTCGTAGAGCAAGATTGTGATACGCCCGCTGCGCTGATGACTGAGGCAGAAAGGCAGGCAGTGGGCGTAACGCGGCGGATGCCGATGTCTTGGGAGGAGGCAAGGGCTGCATTAGAGGCAGATGAGGCATTGAAGAGCCTCCTTGGAGGCCTGGTAGAGGGATTCTTAGCAACGGGGGAGGTGAGTCATTTGATCAATGCATCTATTATGTTGTATCTTCAACTGGTCTGCCATATCATTTTCGCGGGTGCTGATTTATTGTTGTTTTCAGACTTTGGATGAGCTTTTACACGCTCCGGCGAAAGAAGCGGAGAGAGTACAGATGCTTGTTGAGTATTTTTAAGATGAAACGGCAGGCTCTTAGGTGTCTTGGATGGTCCCCGGTTTTGATAGCACATGGTTCAATTACTGATACCAGTGTCGTAAGAATAATGTTTTCAAGTTTCAAAATACCAACATCATTGACAGCTTTTTGGAGTCTCGGCATCGCGCGATCCTGGTACTGCCTTGGCGACGATTTTGTCTGATTTCATGAACCTATTATTGAATGCAAAACAGTTCAATAATTAAGAAGATCTTGACAACGAGTCAAATTCATCCCTGATCGTCACATCAGCTCCATCCGTCGATGGGCGATCCCGAGGGTCAGTAGACCAACATTGCTCAATAAATCGCCAATACTTTTCAGGGAGCCCAGGATAACGGGATCGAAAAGGCTTTTCTGACCTAGCTATGCATAGGACGATGGCGGCGTCATTCGAGAGGTAATAATAAGGGATCTTGTTGGTGAGAACCTAAAGGCAAAGCTAATGAGGTCGTTGACAAGTTAAGTGTGCTCCAGCCTACACGTACCTGCAACATGATACCACCAAACGAAAAGATGTCGCTCTGCTTGCTTGGACGAGTTGGAGATCCGTCTTCCCGCTCTAGTACAAGCAGTTCAGGAGCCATCCATCGCATGTTTCCTTTGAGCGTGGACGTCCAAGATGCCTGAGAGGCGGTTATAACCTCGGAATACATCAAGGAAAGACCAAAATCAGCAACACACGCAGTGCCATCACCATGGATGAGCACATTAGGCTGGAGCTCGCGTCTCAATGATATTGGTATTATCAAGAAGATCAAACTCACCCCATTAAAGTCACCATGAATAACACTGTTGGCATGAACTATGAGGAATAACTACAGCTCAGCCTAGCACTAACAGCGATTATCACGTACGATGTTGCAGACCAGCTATGATATCTCTTAGCTAAGTTTTCCGTCAGTTTTGTGGTCTGCCCAAAATACGTGAAGAGACGACTTGCCAGCTGGAATCGTCTAACGAGAGCAAGAGCCGCACCCTCACGCTCTAAATAGACTGTCAGGTTACCGTTCTCCGCCCAAGGACTGACTATCGCTGGAAATGGGCCAAAGCCATGCGTATAACCAAAAATTGGTAGAATGTTTGTATGCTTGAGGTTGGCACATATTCTGAGTTCACGCTTTATCCTCTACGAAGCGGTGCCCCATAGTGTAAGTAGTAGACTCAATCCTTCAGTAAAACACTCGCCCTGATCTTTTTCACTTTTGCTGGCCCAAGTTGATCATCAGCGTACACCTGCAATGCTTTCACTGCGACCTACGGAATTGTTATTTTAAACAAATAAATAGACATAAGACAGCAAACAAACTTTGACCGAGCTACGATAGGTGCATTTCCAGATCTCCCCGAACCCGCCACGAGCAATAGGATAGTCTCCATCCTTGGTGATATATTCTGAGAGGTCTTGGAGCATTACTTCGGCGGAGAGATCATCAGGTTCATTATTACGAGCGGAGAAGACTGTGTGCGCAGGGGAAAGGGAGGGAAGGAGTTCGCGGGGGTCGGAGTGTGACTGGGGTAGCTGTGAACCTGCTGTAGAAGAGGGTATCTGCGGTGGAGGGGAAAGAGTAGGTGATTGCTGCATGTCAGGAAGCAGGAGCATCTCGGTAGGCTGTATGCGTTGTGAAGAGTGGGAAGGAAAGCTCGGTTGTACAGTTGGTGGGGCCTCACTAGTAGGTTGACTCTCGGAGAGAGAGCGCGCACCAGACTGCAAAAAAATGGTATTAATGGAGTAGTCTAAACGAACAAAAGAAAAGAATAAGTACATCAGTGAGGGGTAGGTTTTTTGGAGCGCTGGTCTGAAAGAAAATGTTAGCGCATGGATGACTCGGGTTGAACTGTGCACGCTAACTTGTGGTACAGGCCGAATGACATCGAGGATCTCAGGGGGAATGTTGCATAAGTAGATGTTGTTGTTGCGCTTGGCGGTATAAACTAATTGACGCGAGTCGAATGAGAGAATAAGGTGGCGGACGGTAGAAAGAACATTGAATGAGGCGAGGAGCTGGCGGGACTCGAATGCCCAGAGCTTGATGGTGTTGTCGTGAGAAGCGCTGGCGAGGAGAGCATAGTCGAGTGAAAGTGCTAGTCCAGTGATGGTTTGGGTATGTCCTTTAAAGGGGGCTTCTATAGTCTCCAGCGTAGATGGGTCGAACTGATAGATCGTCTTAATTTGAGCCCTGGCTTTGAAGCTGAATGCGGTTACAATGGTTTTGGTCGTCCAAAACACCGGCGCATATGTATCAGAATGAATCGAGCCCGTTTGTTCGCCCGTGAAAACATCCAATTTTTGCGTTTGAATATCCCACACTTCAAGGAGCCTCCCCGCATCTGACTTGACCGCGAGCTTTGTGGAGTCTTGCGAGAATCGAATTGCACCCACCCAGTCGGCACTTTGGAATGGACCAGCTGCGAGTTTGCCTGTTTCCAAGCTCCATATCAGTACTGTACCATCCCATGACCCGCTCGCCAGTAACGTGCTGTCCCCGGAGATATCGATGAAGTTGATCCTCTGTGAGTGACCTTCAAATCTTCTCACGGTCTCCGTCTTCACCTCACAAACTTTGAGCTCCCCGATGTTGAAATATCCACCTGCAGAGACAACCCATCGACCGTTCCTTGATACTCCCACCGCATATACCTCCTGCTCACAAACATCCTGTGAATCTTCAATTTCTTTACCTGCTTCTAAGTCCCATTGACGAGTGGTCTTATCGCCTGACCCGCTGATCATTCGCTTCCCGCCCGGAAAGTAGGATATGGATGGAATAGCATTTCTGTGACCCTCCAAGGTCAACACGGGTGTCAAAGTCAATTTCTTTGCTGCCGCAGTGGGCTGTCGCGATCTGGAAGCCATGTTCTATTTCTCCGCCGGCGAGGTTTAGCTTATGCGGGAAATGTTTTATTTGAAAGTATTCGAAGGACCGTCGGTGAGGCTCTCTCGTATCCTGAGGCTTTGATGTTAATAGTGATTTTGAAGGAGATACCCAACCACTGACAGCTGGTAGGTACACTTTACCTACCGAAGTTGATCGTCAGCTTAACAGCGCTGACAGCTCAGACTGTTTTGATGTTACCTAGAGGCTAGAAAGTTGGAGGAAGAGCGATGGATGTCGTTGAATGTGCCTGCATTTCGAACTATTCCAAGTACTTCGAAGTTGCTCACAAGCCCCTTCCACATGGCGCCTGTGCATCACAGCATTTATTTTTATCTGCTTTCTTATTTCCAACAAATCTGCTGACCTTTCGGTTCCCTGCCACAGCCATCTCCGTTGTCGCTGCCGCATCACCGAGCTCGTTGTGCAGTTGGCAAGGAATCAGAAGGAGTCCAAAGTCAGAATTTGCAGGTATAACACATATCCTTTTATAGCTCCATGAGCGATCCATGGGGAGACGCTTTCACAAAGTTCAGGGAAGCAGAACTATCTTCGTGCGATCTCCTACATCGCGATTTATTGTCCTGTCAATGTTCGTTTACTTGCAGTCAAGTCAATATTGCTGAAATACTACTGCGTGCAATTAGGTACTTACCGCCTGGCATGAACCTTTAGTACAATGAGATTCGACCATGTTTGCACTCTACAAATGATAGCACCTGGATTATTTTATTTAAACAGCTACTGGTGACCATGGGAGAACCCGAAGGTTCATGGTACACACTTACAAGTGTTGCAGCCATTGCATTGAATCATGTAATGAACGGGTCGAAGATCTCACTCACCTACTCACTACGTTTGTTAAGGAGACTGAAGGAAGACTTGAATATCACCCAACAAACACTTGCAAGTGAAGATATGCGGTCGATGAAGGGGGTGGCTGTGCAACTGCCGAGCTTGTCATTGACCATAATCTGATCAATCGATATCGATCATGGGCAACGAGAAGAAGAATACAAGTAAAGCAGCTGCGAAGGCGGCCAAAAAGCAGAAAGCGGAAGCCAAGATTTCTAAGAAAGAAAAGAAGAAGATCAAAAAGACGACCGATGCACCTCCGGAAGATGAAGATTTAGAGGCCATCCTCGACAAGGTGATTTTTATCGCATGCATCTGAGATCGAGCTGACCTAACGATGCCTGCTAGTAGATGAACCGCGAATGGGAAGATGCCCATAAGGTTACTGAGGAACTAGTCGAGGGCCCACCTTCCCGGCGCGCGAACGCGACTCTGACGCCTTGCCCAAGCGGAAACTACTTGTGGTGCATCGGAGGTGAATTCTTTAGTGATGACGGCAAAGCCTACTTTTACAACGACGTCTACCGCTACAACCCTGACAAGGATGAGTGGCGCAAGTTCGTGAGCCCTACGTGCCCTGGGCCTCGCAGTGCACATGCCGTGGTGACTTCGGCAGCTGGAGGAGGAAAGCTATTCTTGTTCGGCGGCGAGTTTAGCTCATTGTATCAGAACACGTTCCATCACTACAGGGATTTTTGGAGCTTTGATATCAGCACTCATTCGTGGGATCGCTTGGATACTAAGATCAGGCCCAGCGCGAGATCAGGACATCGGTGCGTAAGGAATACTTTTGTGCTCCCTTTAATTCTCAGCGTGGTACAGGATGGCAATGTGGAAGCACTACATCGTTCTATTTGGCGGTTTTTATGACCCAGGGCATCGCAGTATGTCTCCAGCATGTGATCCCGCTTGTTCGTTTTGCACTGATATATATGAAATATCAAGCCCAGTATCTAAATGATACCTGGGTATTTGATACTCAAGAGTATAAATGGCGACAAATCGAGTTCAAGGATATGGATCGGAAACCGTCGTGCGTTGTTCCCTGTCATTCATTCCTGTGAATTGTACCTAGTTATACATCGATTACTACGCAGCGCAAGAAGCGGGTTCTCATTTCTTTCTACGCCAGAAGGCATTGTTTTACATGGTATGTATGTAATTTGGTTATCAGATGCCACTTCCCTATTATTCATGCAGGAGGCTATTGTAAAGAATACATCAAGGGTAAACGTCCTATTGGCGTAATGCTCGACGATACCTGGTTTCTCCGGTAGGATCTTGCATCTCCTGCTCCCTATCCCACTTCAACTCGCACACAGCATGTCCCTCGAAACTTCCCAATCTCCATCATCGTCCACAGTCTCCTCAGATTCACTTAGTTTGAAATGGGAAAGGCGAAAGAAACCATCCTTCGCGCCGCATATCCGGAGTGGCTGCACAATGGCGCTGTGGTCGGTCAAGGGTATGGGCGTCTTGTTTGGCGGCGTGACAGATGACGACAGGGATGAAGAGAGCCTCGAGAGCGTATTTTGGAATGATCTGTAAGTCACCGGAAGGAGCCTGAGTCACCGTGCGGAATGTTCTTGCATGGTATCATACAGTGTCATCTCGTGAGGCACTATCTTGGCTTGTGGTTGTATTGATGGCGGAACTGCAGACTGATCGAATCTTGCGTAGCTACGGATACCAACTCGTTGGCAATGGGCGTTGGCAATCAATGACACTCAAAAAGTTGAAAAAAGCAGGGAAGGGTGGAAAGCGAAAGGCTGCAGCTGTTCAGCAAGAAGAATCGGACGGAGATGACGATGGAATCAAGACTCAAGAAGTTAAGAACACCAAGGTCAATTCCCACTCATGTAGATGGTGTCGGATATTGAGATGAGACCAGCAGGACCTTGATGTTGATCCTGATGACCCAATATTAACGACCCCAATACCACGATACAACGCTATGCTAACTGTGCTGAGGAATACACTGTACATGTACGTGATTCTTTGCTATGACCTTTGTGTTCTGCCTGAATAATTCTCCCCCCATCAGCTATGGTGGTATCTTTGAGCGTGGGTCAAGGGAATACACACTCGATGATTTCTATTCGATCCAGCTCGACAAGCTCGAAAGATACACGTGTCTCAAGCACAGCGGCATCGTTATCCCAGCGGAGGGCGACGAGAGCAGCAGCGATGAGGATGACGATGGTGTAGAGAGCGACGAGGATGGTAATAGTGATAATGAGACGCGGGTAGAGGAAGATGATGAGGGACTCAACCTTAAAAGGCTCGATGATACTCCCGATGACGAAGAAGCTGACGAACTCGTAGATGTACGAGTGAGTGCACACATTATTCTATTGTGTGGTACAATGAAAATTGATGAAATTTCAAGCACGATGTACGTGCGCAAGCGACGGCATTCATGGGTGTATCCAGAGACACAGCGCGCTCTGCGGAGGATGTGATTAGCACACCAGAACCGGGAGAGACACTAGCTCTGTTTTATGCTCGAAGTCGTAAGCTTCGCTTTACCTCAGTCTTGCTTCAGTCCTGATCATCATGAAGGTGAATACTGGACCCAGAAAGCACACGGAGTGAGCGATAATCGGGGTAAACAACTCAGGAGGGATGGTTTCAGTTTTGCAGAAGAGCGGTATGGTACGTCTGGTCGCAGTTGGTCAGCATTGATTATGATTGCATTCATTTTGTCACCCCGTTAGCGGAGTACAAACCTATCCTCGAAGAAGTAGAGAAGATCCTGGCCGAGGCCGGTCTTGATGAGGACGAGATGAAAGCAGGTGCTGCTCAGACTGGCGGAGGCGGAGGCATCGCGTCAAGTCGGAACCGTCGGTGAATAGTTGAATACTACAGATATATTTGACAGAGGTGTAAAAAATTATTCAATAGCGATGTGGTGAGCACAAGGAGGCCCGCACTCACCTAGTGACATATACCTATTAATGATGGACGCTAAGTTATAAATTTAATCCAAATGAGTCTCACCTTGCAAGGCGTACTATTCTACCACAACGTCTGGTTTTGAGGCTGTCATCATCTGCTCAATAATCTTTCTCTTTGTTCCACTCCTAGACATTGACTGTTGAATGCATGTAGATGAGCTTCGGGTGTTGTGGATCATATATCACAGGACCCCCTTGACTCCTGTGTGGCAAATTGCGAAGCCGCTATTGAAAACAGAGTGCTAAGCTGCCACATCACGAATAGCTTCTTGAATCGCAGGGCTCGAACATTTTCCGCACGCGACACTTGGACTGCTATGCAGATCTCTAAAAATGCCAGTTGACGATCGTCAATTAACACTGCATCCTTGTATCAGCTTGACTCCGAGAGAGAACACTACTTTGACTTACTATACGACGGGAGTTTCAACGTTTGGGCTGTCATTTGCTCAAAGCGAATCTAGAGACAGTGGCCAAATCTAATAAAGATAGACCAGCCCATAGAATTTCGATCGAACCAGGGCACTGGCCTGATTCCTTTTTGAATAACTGTAGCCTGAGACAAAATGTTGGTGCACCGTGCTCCCGAGTTAACCGGTCGCGGGAAAGGTTATCTTCAAGCTTCATCGCTAGTGCGCAGCTAAGTACGCAAAGTGTTTCTTTGCATAACCCTGTCCGACCGACTCCGATCCGACGTCAGGAAGTCCTCTCCATAAGTCTAAATACTTATCACATACTCACCTGTAATTAGTACACCGAAGCAACCATACTTCTCGTTACGCAACAATGTCAACGTACGCCAAGTTGACGTGGCGATAGGGAGGCGAATAAACCAGTCGGAAGTCCGGTGTCGTACCACGGAAATTTGATTTGAACGTCCCACTCATCGATGCATGCCCGGTCGTTCGTTCAAAAACAAACTCAGCCTCGGTAGCTTCAATCGGATACACCAGCGGACTGCCTCCGTGAAATCATTCGGCATCCCTCTCATTCCTTACAAAAACTCCCTTCCTTCCGACCTCGATATCTTCTCTATTTCTGGGAACGAACCCGAGTTCGACGACGACTCCGGCTGTGGTCCATTTGACGATTCGAATATCTTTGAAATCATCGATATGCACGGCTCTCAGGACTCGACGTCATCGACATTGCCTGCACCTGTCGTCCAGAACCGGTTATCGCAATGTTCAATAGCGAAGAACAGACGCGATGATGAAAATGATGCTTCGGCTATGGTGAGGTTGAAAAAACATTTGTTGATGGAAGTCGATGGAGATCAGTTCACGGCGCCTTTGTCTATGTATTGTTTTATGACTGGTTTCATGTGCGTGAACTGCTCTTGATTTACCTCGCAACTCACTGTTTTTTTTTTCAGCGATTCGGTTACATTCTCTGCTATATTTGTCTGGTGCGCTTTCCAAACAGGAAACAGTTTACAAGTACGAGTACCTCCGCGGTTGCAGAGGATCTTTCTCACTGACATTTGTGCGATAGCTGGCCCTTGCCCTTGCTCGCCTGTTCAGTGGGCAGCACGATCATTCGTTCCATATAGCGGACCGTCAAGCGCTATGCTCTGTGCTCACGTTCATTTTCGGTGCATTTATCGGCCGTATCGGCGATAAGTTGGGCTGCAAGACACGGTTATGGCTGGCCCTCGGCACATTCATTCAAACCCTCTTTACGATGGCCGCCGCTATTGCGATATGGCAGAGCCATCAGGGTAGCGTTGCTGATGTGCGCGCCAACCCCGCATGGACCAACGTGTCGTCCTTCGTGTGCGTCGGCTTCCTGAGTGCGAGTATGGGCTTGCAGGGCATTATGGGGAAGCGTGTCAATACACAGTTCACCACTACAGGTATGTTTCAGGCGTGTTTCTGTTTATTTCCTAACCTTTCATCTATCCGCAGTTGTGCTCACGACGACTTGGTGTGAGCTTATGGCTGACCCTAAACTTTTTGACATCCGAAGGATGGTCATTTCGCGCGATCACAAGATCATGGCTATTGGCAGTCTGTTTTTTGGAGGCTTCATTGGCCGTCTATTGATCGACAGTATCGGTTCAGCTGCTACGCTAGGCATCGGCACAGGTATCCGTTTGATTGTCAGCGTATGGTGGCTGTTCGTCCCGGAGAAGCAGGCTGGGAAGTAAATATGCGTATGAAGTGCTCATATGCGTGTTTATATCCATGTACATATCTTCATTTCCGACGACTAGGAGACGAGATGCTACGTGTGTTGACGGGTAGGGGACGAGAGGATGATGTGAGCTGAGATGTTTTTTTTTGTTCAATTATACCAGTATTTTGTTGCACTTTTAGTGTAGTATTGCCAAGAGTTTTTTTTTTCGTTTTCAGATACAGTAGGCATCACGATTTTGTATGCGCAGTGGCTTTGTCGAACACAAACGTAGTCCATTCTCCAGTTTTCTCACGGCTTTCTAGTTTTATCCACAAACTTGAATCATGATCAAGTCTCTCCAGTGCTTACTTTGAAGTTTGCTCCCATTACTGTTTTTCTTGTCAGTGCGTGAACACTCTTTTACCTCCGCTTTCCTCGCACGTTGTTTAGGCGAAGATCGAGCGGAGTTCTCTGAGAGTGTCTGGTCATTGTCATACTCAAATGTTCTCTCAAACCCTAACCTCTTTCTCTATACATGGAAGCCCAACCCTATTCAACATATTGGGGTCGGCTCGACGCAACGGCCCTGTCAGGCGATACCACATTCAAGTGCATGCTGTACATGATATGCCTGTGACAGCTATCTGTCCTAGACTCGTACAGGTAAGAGAATGCCAAGTGATTCGTACTAATAAGTATTAGTCGAGGACTTGGTGCGCAAGCATACTACTTGTCCGAGGTCCCAAATTCGAAACATATATGTATCTATCTCGCTTGTTACCACGGCTAAATATGACTGTCGGCTAGATGTAACGACGTGTTGCTGCGTGCCGAATCTATGCTCTACCGCATTACTACCACCAGGAGCGCCTTCCCTGCAGGGTCTAGGCGCGGCAGAGGGCGGATTCTGACCTCGGCAGCGCCAAAATCCGAGTCGGAAGAACACTAGACTGGTCATTGTTGAGTCTATTCATAGTAGGCTGAGTAACAAGTACCCTGATATGACGGCAAACTCGGTATCTCAAAATTGTTTATTTGGTTAGTACTCGTTGACACGTTTGATACTTACAACATAGTTGTACATGCAGCGGAGGAGTCGTATTCAAGCCTTTTGTTCAACATACTAAGCTATCCTGGCGACAAGCGTCAATCATTACATTGAGTGATTCTAGTGCCAAATTTCATAGAAGTCCGTTACGGAACTTCATCGATAGATGGATAAATTTGATACAAATGATAATCTTTACACCCATCGAAGCTTACCTGACAGCAGTAGGCACACGAAGTCCCCTGAAAGCATGATGATCAGCTTCGGCTTTTCGCTTTGGGCCTCTGTCAGGGACTATCGATGATATTTGATGGCTACGCCATTCGACTTGTTTGTAGCACAGGGCGTACTCGAAAGTACTTGGCCGTTAAGATAGGAGCCCGGTCAGCGCATGACTCGGATATGAACTGATATGGATCCGAAATACTTGCTTCTCTAAATGAGATTATATCGGTTTTCCAAGCACGAGGCAAGATAAGAGAGGAACGATACGGCGGGTGATGAGTCGAACGTGACATACGTGATCAAGAAGGATCAAGGATATACTTCCTGTGAATCCAGTTGCGATGAAATCTGGAAGAGTTTGCATGTGTAGACTAGAAGACCAGTAAGTCACTGTATGGCATTGCCTGCAGCATGCATGAGATGTCACCTACCTGCCTCCAATGCAGAGTAGCACTGGGCTTTAACGCGGATGTAGTTGTCGTTATTATTAGTGTGTTATAGGAGAAACTTCGTAGAAATACGTCATTGATATTATTATATGTATAAACAAGAAGAACGCACATGCGGAGTTTGTGTAACGGGTAAGATCGGAAGGTCCAGTCAGTAACCAGCCACTGTCAGCTGAGGGGTCTCGTGGTTCCTGTCCCTTGCAATGACGAATGGAAGAATGTCAGCTTAATTATATTGACATATAAAAACTTGAAGGTAAGCACAGCAAGCCTGTACGTGAGTTGGAACGAGGCTTAACTCGTGACATGCATGGTATTACATGCTGGTGGACATGAGGATAGAAACGCAGACTGTGTAACTTGACTTGGCCGGTTGTCTCCTACAAATGGGGCCGAACAGTGGGGGATCCCCGGGAATGTGTGGCCCAAAAAAGGCAGGTGTCCAAGGATGCACGCTGGTAGCATCATGCTCACTGCCTTCTGGTGTGCCTCGACCCAGCCGTGTAGGCTGAGATGCCACGCATCTTGTGGTGCTACCAACGTCATTCTACATGTGTTATATGTTTTACGCTCTCCATAGAATGCAGAATCATGTAGAGTATGGGGACGATTCACCTCCGGAGGTTTGGATACTGATGTGTAAATCCATGCACTGACGTTGGCAATTACTTTCACATTTCTGGTGTAGAAGGGAACTGTTATGCTTGGCACTTCAACCCGATGCGATGCGCTTTGATCGCACTCAAGCGCTCATATCTGCAAATCGGTCTTCGAGTCATCCAACATCTCGACCTCTTTCCTGTACACAGAATACCTACAGCCCATAGAGCTCAACTCCGCTATTAGACACAGAAAACCCTGCCGTCGCTGCGTCGACCAGTGCATAAACTGCTATATATCATATGGTACAGTCTAGTCGTCGTCGAGGAACCTTCTCGTAAGCGTCTTATTCTAGCCCCGCCAATTCATTCTAATTTTCCGACTAGTACAAAACCTTCCTCCAGGCTCTTTTCTCGCGACGAAGGTCACAGACACGTTTATCTCTCTTTCTTGGTTGACCTTCTCCAAAATCATCAACAATTACTACTCTGAGCTCCAGCTACCCAACTATTTATATACATGAACATCTAGATATGGTTCTCGATCCAACGTCTTGCAACTCTGTGCCATTCCTCGTCGAACCAGCACCCCCAGGCTCGACGACGACGAACCCAGTTTTGCCCTCCATCAATAATTTATTCAGTGGCACGCCCATTAATGCCGGCCCGTTGCCCCCGATACCATCGACGTCTCAGTGCTCGAATATGTTGAGCAGTACTGCCTCCCAGCCGACGAACGACGTGCCCGAGAGCTCTCCGTTTATGACACCACCAACATTAACAACATCTAGTGTGATGGCCTCTAAGGTGCGCACGATATTTCACTCTGTGTTCGATCAATGACATTGGCTCCACACCTTCTTCGCTTCCATCACGGGCATCATTCACGTTGCATCTCTTGTAACCATTAATCCATGCACCACTCTCCTCAACATATATTCTCGTTTTATGTCGTGTTCATTATTGTCTTTTCATCATCACCATTATACTTCCATTCCGAACTTATCATTCTTGATGGCCGTTGTCTATTCACTTTTCTCTCGTCACTTCAGGCAAACGTCTATCCATCGGATGCTGGAAATGGTTATTTGCAACAGACTGTCACTCCATCTCCACCTATCAGCATTGAATCTCAACCGTTTTCCAGTCCAGTGTCATCTAGTCTGAGGTAGGTCCTACCGAAATTATCCGGGGAACGTTCATACAATTTCGCACCCAGTTCTTCGTCGCCTATTGCAAATTCCGGGACAGCGGGCGCGAGTACTTGGTCAAGTTCAAGTACGCCCTTGTGGTCTTCTTTGACGACAAATTCTGATAATTTGTCTTCTGGTTCATCTCTGATATCAACACAAACGCTCTCCCCATTATCGTCTACACCCACCATGACATCTGATGTATCCTTTACATCTACCGCACCCGGTTTCACTTCATCTTTCACTGTCACACCCATTCCTCTTCCTTCAACTTCGCTGTCTTCAGCAATGACAACATCTACCTCCGTAGTTGGTTCAACTTCCGCCCCCCAAAGCTCTTTGTCGTCAGCAGGTCCGTCTTCGTCATCACACACAGCCCTCGCATCTAGCTCTTCTCCGGTGTCCAGTACGATCACTCCATTTCCCACCACGCTGATTATTTCTACTACCGATGTCGATCAATACAGCACGTGGACTGATACTCCTTGGACATCGACGCTGGTTTTGACATCCGTCCTGTCGGGTTATCCCGTCACCACTTGGACGACAACAACGAGCGGGGTGCTCAGTACTGCAGCTGCAGATACCAATGGGAACAGGTGGGTTCTTTTCCTTTGTGGCGTTGTTATGAGGTCACCTGCTATAATTGTGCTAATGGGGATCTTCGAAGGCTCTCTCGTTCCCCTGGTTCTATTGCTGGCCTTTTCCTCGGGGTCCTCGGAGCTATCGCTTTCGCTGTTCTATGGCTTTTCTGTGCTCGTCGTCGACAGCGCAAGCTATCATCTCGTGATGCGAGCGCTATTCCTCCATGGGCGCCTGGCGCAGGCCCCGGCCCACTTGAAGCCGAAGTAGACATGGAAGAGCGTTATGGTGGGATTATTGCAGCTCTCAATGAGGGCATGGGTGCGGGACGGAATGTTCGAATTGAAGGAGACACGAGTGGAGAAGTATCGGGAGAATTGGTAACTGCACGCGCCTCGTCCCTTAATCTGCCTCCATATTCACTTGGAGAGGATGACGACGGTCCTCATGTCTTCCCATTATCTCCGCCTCCATCTGCATACACCGCTCCCCCGCCACCGTCCGCGTATGTCCCGCATACCGCTAATAGTTCCCGAAGAAGAAGCTCGCCTGGGCCCGATGCTTCCGCATGGTTTGGGGGGTATAGTGTTGCTCCTGCTCCTTCGGCTGCATCGCATTACTCCCATTCTTCCACCCACTTCCTTACCAGAACCGAAACCGGAACTAGGACGAGGACTGGAAGCGAGGAGCCGCTCCTGACGAGAGCCGGAAGCAGATCTTCTTACCTCGATTCTGGCAACAAGGTCCGGCTAGGGTCAGCATTCGGTTCGCCTGAAGGAAGCATGAATGGCCATAACCTTTCACCTACGTCACAGTCCTCTGGCATGCTGAGTGCGACTGCTTCATTCGACGTTCTGCGGAGTATTTCGTCTCAGGGCGCACTGCGGAGCACGTCTTCGCATGGGTATGGGCTTGGGTTTGGGAGTACCTCGTCTGGTGCCGACTCACATCAGGGACCTGCGCTAGGGCTTGCGATTAGTGCAGCTCCAACTAGTTACCAGAACAGGCGTGTTACGATATGGAAGAAGGGGAAGCGAGATAGCGCTGGAAGCAGCACTACTGCATCCGCGTCTTTATCCGGCTCTGTGGTCGAGAGACCTGCTGGCGTACGAGCTTTCCTTGGTCGTCTCAGACGGGGCAATACCCCGAGCCCAAAGGCAGGTTCTTCAAGAGAATTGCCTAGAGACATAGAGAGCGAGGGAGCTGCTGAGAAGATAAATGCTTACGGCCCAGATATCTTCTCAGCCTTTGTCTCCCCTGCCACTCCCGAACCTGCATCCATGTCAACATCCCCGCGATTTGTGCTTTCTAACCCCGATCCATGGCTTTCCTCGCCGTATGTTCATGCCGACGTGGCGGAGCATGAGGATGGCTTGCAGCCACCCTCGTGGCCATGGCTTAGAGTGCCGTCAACCTCCTCCCCTGTGTCCGCCGACGAGTCACGCCTTACTACGGCTGACGGACTTCTTGATCCTCGCCTGCGTGACTCTTGCGAAGGAAGGAGCAATTCAAGTTTACGGGATTTTGAAGATTACTCCCGGCCAATTGGAGGTGTAAGTGTCACTTTGTTTTAGCCTCGTGCTTTTTTGCCCGCATAGCTTACGATTCATCGTGTAGCTCATCAATAACCGACTGCATAGTACCACAACATTTGGCACTATTGATACCCATGAATTCGACAATGGAACAAGTGTACAAAATCGAGAGGACGACCAGCAAGAGGATGCTTGTGCGACAATGACTCAGACAACTCGTGCAAGCTGGATCATAGATGGCGGCGCGGATGTCCACGTGCATGACGAACGAATCTGAATTTTTACCACGACTTGGATACGACTTTATAACAACTCTTTCTTTGCCGAGATGTTTATGAAATGACAGGGCGCTTTCGCTTTGCCAAGATACGTGCGGTATGGGTCCTGATTGACATTTTTCCCTGTTTTACTCATGAGACGAACGTGCCTACAGACACAACGCACAATAAAATATGACGCAGAGCACTCACCTCACATCTGTACATGCCGTACAATCCTTCACATATTATGCTCATATATACCTTACGGGCCTGCTCGCGTCCCGTTGTACCATATAATGACGACAAGACAAACGACGTTTACATCACTTTCTACTTCCTCCCCTAGACTTCCCAAGGTGATTTGGTACGTGGTATAGTTCTTTTGATTCGAGTGATTCCTATTTCTGACGCATTTGGACTTAGGGTATATAACTTAACATTGCATTTCATTATGATGAATGTTGTCCTAGACCTCACGAGCGAAATGAACAGCTTCATTTTACGTTTAGTATTGTCGCACGTTGCTTTCGATATCTCTGCTTTCAGTATATTTACTTTCGCTAACTACGATCTTGCTCACTGAGCTTCTTAACCACTTCCTTGTTTATTGTCGCCCCTGTTTTCTTTGCATTGCTCTCCTACGGAACCAAATTGATCATGAATCTGAATCTTTCGAATGGTAGCAGGGTCGAGTGAGTGTTGTGCTTGTTGCGAGTCTGATGGTTATGCACGCATAGTCAAATGCCCTTGAGTCTAGACACGGTACGAATCTTCCGCGTGTCACACTGATTCCAATTTGACGTCAGTGCTCGAGAATACCGGTGATGATCGATGGTCGATCAAGTAAGTACTGGCAGCTGCAATTGTATACCACCGCAGTAGACAAAGACAGAGTGAGTCAAATGATTTTCTATGAGCTGTAAACTGAGATACGAGCAAATTTGGTTGCTGGCCACCACTGCGCGCAGCTGGTATCGAGGAACGGGAGATCGGACTCGCTTGGGTTTTGCGTCTGCAGGAATATACTAGTAGTGCCGCACGCTTGGAGGCCTGCCAGCGTGCCATAAACAGGCGAGACACAACCCTTATTTGTCGTACCGTGAATAGTCTGCGATAAGGTTGGGTAGGACCGGGAATTTTATCCGAATGTAGTAGGGATAGCGGATGTCTAAAGTGCTGGGAGCAATTCGGAGATGTATGTCGGAGTAGACATGAAATAGGGTGACCGCGTTCCTTGTATAATCATTTATGATATAATACAACCACTGCTGGCCCACGGCTTGCCTCGTGTTCGAACCCTTGTCAACTTACAATGTCCTTCAACAGCTTCATGAACCGTTTCAGTATTCGTGGTTTCCTTACCGCCGTGTTCCGTCCTTTCATGAGTTCTCCTTCTGATGCCCCCGCCGTGTTCACGTCGGGCGATACTAAGATTGACGTAGGATCATGGCAGATACTCATCCGGAGCGACGAGCTATCTTCGCAATGCCAGCTTGAACGCGTCGTCCACTGCAAATGCACTAGCGACAAAGAACACGAATTTTTGCTCCTTCATTTTCGTCATCCCACACAACAGCACGCCGTCGCGATATTGGTTCTAGACCGAACCCCATGCACAGATTCTACAGAGAATAACAATGGCTCGTCAAGATGTATCCAGTCGCCATGCATAGTCTCTCCATCACTTTCTCCTTGCGATTCCATCTTCACTACCTCAAATAGCGGTTCTGCTATCAAATCCTATCTATCCAGAACATATGGCCCGTTCAAGAAGCTTTGTTACCTCGACTTCCCCGCTTCCGCTCGCCCTTCGGCAATTCAAGTATCCGTGCTCTTGTCCGCTCTCAGTAAGCAATATCCGTCAAACCACCAGTACCAGTACCAGTACCAGTGTCACTGGTATGCCCATACCGCCTGGGAGGCCCTCAAAAGACTCTTTCCAGATTGCCACGAGATAACGAAGAGCGATGGGCGCTCCTCTCATCTCGGGGTCAAGATCGAGAAGGCAGACAGCGTGGAGGTAATGTGTGAGCAGTATCACACCCAGTGGGCGCGCATCGAGAATGCGGCGGAAGAGAGGAGGAGAGCAAAGGAAGATGAAGTACGGCAGGTGAGGTTCCCCCAGAATCAGTTATGCAATTCATTCATTTATTGTTATAGTTGCGGATGGAAGTACGGGCTCAATATCAAGCGGAGATCGACCAAGCAGTGAGGAGAGCGGAGGAGGCAGAACGGAGAGCAGAGGAGGCGGAACGGAGAGCAGAGGAGGAACGGAGAGCAGAGGCGGCGGAAAGGGAAGCAGAGGCGGCGGAAAGGAAAGTAGAGGAACGGGTGAGGTTCTTTCTCAGAATTCATTACGCTATTTACTCATCGATTCTCGCAGGTTAGGGCTGAGTGGCAAGCGGAAATGAACCGAATGCGAGCCCAACTCGAGCGCCAGGCAGTGTGATACCGGTGTAACTATTACTCTCATTTCCCCATTACCAACATCCTCATCATGATCAGACGCAATTGCAATATACATCAGAGCATATCAGAATTGACCTTCCTGTCTCAGACTCTGCGATCTACAGGGCTAGTTCTTATCGGCGTTACCGGTAACACGGAAAACCCCTCCGCTTTCAAGGTCACTAAGGACGCATTGCAGTTGCAATGTATATAGTCATGAACGAGCTGTAATCAGTGTGAAGCACACGGCTAGTTTGAGTCACAGAAGAGCAATCGGTGCCGATGTTGCTCGTGTCATATTGTTCTAGTACGAGGCCCGTCAATCGTACCGACCAGTGACATCCCAGCAGTAAACATTCTGACAATGTTGGCTGCTGCGCCATCTCTTAGATTGTATATCACGGCCACTATCTTCACGCCAGGTCGGAGAGGACCTATTATTCAGTCTTGTCATCGTTTTGACGTCAGTGCTCGAGATGATCGATAATCGATCAATCATCATTCTCAAGTACCAGCTTGATTAGCTGCAATTGTATACCAGTAAAGAAGTGAGTCAAATGATTCTCTACGAACCGTAAACTGTAATACGAGCAAATTTGGTGGCTGGCCACCACTGCGCAGCTGGTATCGAGGAACGGGAGATCAGACTGGCTTGGAAACCTGCGTGCCACTATGATAGACAGGCAAGACACAACCCTTATTTGTCGTACCGCGAATAGTCTGCGATAAGGTTGGGGAGGACCGGGAATTCCGAATGTAGGGATAGCGGATGTCCAAAGTGCTGGGAGCAATGAGATGTATGGAGTAGACATGAAACAGGGTGACCGCGTTCAGGCTTGTATAATCATTCATGATATGATACAACCACTCGCCCACTGCTTGCCTCGTGTTCAAACCCTTGTCAACTTGCAATGTCCTTCAAAAGCTTCAAGTATGGAACGAATCGTTCCAGTATTCGTGGTTTCCTTGCAGCCGTGTTCCGTCCTTTCATGAGTTCTCCTTCTGATGCCCCCCCCGTGTTCACGTCGGGCGATACTAAGATTGACGTAGAACAATGGCACATGCTCATCCTCGGCAACGAGCTTTCTTCACAATGCCAGCTTGAACGCGTTGTTTACTGCAAATGCATCGACGGCAAAGAACACGAATTTTTGCTCCTTCATTTTCGCCATCCCACACAACAGCACGCCGTCGCGATCTTGGTTCTAGACCGAACCCCATGCACAGATGCTACAGAAAACAACAATGGCTCGTCAAGACGCATGCAATCGTCATACATAGTCTCTCCGTCAGTTTCCCCGACCCCTGCTCGTGATTCCATCTTCACTACCCCAAACAACGGTTCTGCTATCGAATCCTATCTATCCAGAACGTATGACCAGTTCAAGGAGCTTTGTTATCTCGAATTCCCCGCCTCCTCCGCTCGCCCTTCGGCAATTCAAGTATCTGTGCTCTTGTCCGCTCTCAGTAAGCATTCTCCGTCATACCACCTGTACCAGTACCAATGTTACTGGTATGCCCATACCACCTGGGAGGCCCTCAAAAGGCTCTTCCCAGATTGCCACGAGATAACGAAGAGCGGGGGGCGCTCTTGTTATCTTGGGGTCAAGATAGAGAAGGCAGATAGCGTGGAGGCGGTGTGTGAGCAGTATCACGCCCAGTGGGCGCGCATTCAGAATGCGGCGGAAGAGAGGAGGAGAGCAAAGGAAGATGAAGTACGGCAGGTGAGGTTCCTCCCAGAATCAGTTATGCAATTCATTCATTCATTTTTACAGTTGCGGTTGGAAGAACGGGCTCAATGTCAAGCGGAGATTGACCAAGCGACGAGGGAAAAGGAGAAAGCAACGAGGGAAAAGGAGGAAGCGGTAAGCAAAGCAAACGAGGAGACGAGGGAAGCAGTGAGGAGAGCGGAGATAGCGGAGAGGATGATAGGAGAAGCGAAGAGGAAAGCAGAGGAGGCGGAACGGAAAGCAGAGGAGGTGAGATTCTTTCCAGAATTCATTATGCTATTTGCTCATCGATTCTCGCAGGTTAGGGCTGAGTGGCAAGCGGAAATGGACCGAATGCGAGCCCAACTCAAGCGCCAGGCAGTGTGATACCGGTGTAACTATTACTCTCATTCCTCCATCACCAACATCCTCATCATGATCAGACGCAGTTGCAATATACATCAGAGCATATCAGAATTGACCTTCCTGTCTCAGACTCTGCGATCTACAGGGCTAGTTCTTATCGGCGTTACCGGTAACACGGAAAACCCCTCCGCTTTCAAGGTTACAAGGACGCATTGCAGTTGCAACGTATATAGTCATGAACGAGCTGTAATCAGTGTGAAGCACACGGCTAGTTTGAGTCACAGAAGAGCAATCGGTGCCGATGTTGCTCGTGTCATATTGTTCTAGTACGAGGCCCGTCAATCGTACCGACCAGTGACATCCCAGCAGTAAACAATCTGACAATTTTGGCTGCTGCGTCTCTTAGATTGTATACCACGGCCACTATCTTCACGCCAGGTCGGAGAGGACCTATTATTTAGTCTTGTCATCGTTCCTACTGTGATTCGAACCACTCCAGCCAACTGAGTGCATTCGATGGCCATTTAACAAGGTGTAAACATTGGATTCGAGATGTATGTAGGCAAATGCTCGACGCGAGGGTTCCGAACGACTAACTTGTGCCTAGGTAGAGTTATGTAGATATGGTACGTCAATGCAGCGACTGATGGGTGGATGCGGTCAATGTAAACGAGTGAATCAACGAATCTGATGGGTGAGCGATACGCACTATAACAAAATCATGTATCAATGGAGCTGAGATTAGATGGGGTGTCGCAGGAGTTAGAGAGAACATGAGGCATCGTAGGAAACATAACAGTAGGAAAAGAGGTATCGCACATACAAGAAAATAAATTGAGAAAGATGAGGCTTGTCGATATCGCCGGCAACTTACGAATGACGTGCGGGGCCCATTGCCCGCCGGACAGGATTGTCCCTCTCCACAACAAACGCCCCAGCGCGCAGGCCTTCCTTCGAAGCCAGGCGTTGTTTGCTGTCTTTCTCCCTACGTTCGCGCTCCTCCCGAGCGTGCTGCAGGAGCTCAAGGCGCTCAGCACCTTTGTCAGAGCCTTGAGGCTTGGAGAATACAGGCTCCCGCTCAGTCCCATCTGCGAAGACTATGTTCTTGCGGGAGCCGGTGCTGGCGGTACTTTTCTCACCCTCCGATGCGCTGGCATCTATATATTCAACCTTCGCACGCTTGGCACCAAAGGAGCCGATCGGAGAAACGTCTTGGCTACGGTCACGAGGCTTGCGCTTAAGCTTGTTGGCAAAGAGCCGGCGGGGTGGACATGCCTCAGCCACTTCAAAGTCTGGATGATCGATCGGCAGTTTAGACGCCTCAAGCACTTCAGGGGGAAGATGATATTGGGGGTTATTGAATGTCGCTTTTTGGCCTCGGCTAACGAAGCGGTCAATATGGAGATATCATTGAGGATTAGGAAGACTGACAAGACATAGGTTATTGTCGGCTTCTCCTCAAACACTGGTGCTGGAGTTGGCGTGCTTGCACGCTCCAGGGCTTCTCCGACGGGCAATTCATCATCGCTGCTCTCCCAGCCACTTGCATTAGATGTGCCTGCTTCACCCTCACCAGCGAGGAAAGGGTTGTCAGGAGAGTCTCGAGTAGGCCATATTTTCTTGGCTTTAGAATCAGAGGGGGATGGTAGCGCACGAAGGAAGAGTTTGCGGGGAGGTGTCACGGGTGGCTTTGGTAGAAGAAGTATAGGTGGGGGCGAACGCGAGCGCTGCACTGATGATGCACGAGGGTGGACTTGGGGTGCTCTGCGGGAGGGAGGAGGTGAAACGGGCTCACGTACGCGATACTTCAACAGTGCGGGCGAAGGTGACTTGTCCTCTTCCGAATCCTCTACTGCAGATGATTTTTTACGCTCATGAGACACTACGCCACCACTACGACCAGTCCAGAACGAGTTCTCGTTATCTTCTTCTTCGTCTTGCGCAGGAAGGACGTCCATGGTTCGGCGTTTTTTCCTTCCCATGAGCGCATGAGCATCCTTGTCGCCGCTACTTTCATCTTCACTTTTGCTGTGTCGTTGATCGATGCGAACAGTATAGCTTCCACCAAGGTTGTCCTCGAGTTCTGACGCGCTGCCACTCTCCTCTGACGCGTGTCTAGAGGTCGCTGACACTGCTTTTGAACGAGATCGCTTGTGATGTGTTCTGGGAGGCGTAGGCAGTGATGCCAGAGATGCAGAGCGTTTTATGGGTCGTGAATGAACTTCCGTATCGTGAACAGAGGGAATGCGGATGGGTGACGAGTCAAGTATCTGATAGCTTGACATGGCTCAAGATCAAAGTCAATGGAGTTGGAAAAGATTTCGCTAAGAAGAGAGATAAGATGGTGGTTAGAAAGAAAGAAGTGATAAGCTACGACGTTTCAAACCGACCACGGGTCCACTTTGTCGTAAAAACAACACCACGAAAACAATGCATATAAACACATACAAACAAACGTTCTTGTCCACAACAAATCTGGTTTCACCGACTCGACGGCGCCGCCGTAGTGACTGCCGCAGAACGACTGTCTCCGGTATGGATCCACCCCTCCAGCGAATCTTCACAAAGGTGGAACAGAAACCGCTCAATGTGGGATGAAACAAGAGGAATTCGCCGAGGCTGAACTCTGAAATTTCGTCAAACAACCTGTAGATAGTTGTAGAGAATGCGACTGGAGATAAGTAGAATACAGATTTCTGACGTTGTCCTCGATAGTAACAATCAATACCCTTCATTCTGACGTTCACTGTACGTGGTTTGAAGACACGGTTGTTGTGGAATCAAGTGGCCGGTTGCCTTTTTCGGACACCTTGAAAGTGTCGCTGCGCTTACTACAACGTTACTACAGCTTCAAATCGAACTTTTATCACCTGTACGCTCAGCTCTCTTCGCGCGTACATCGCGATGGCTTCGGGAAGCCCAGACGACTCTGGTAGGCAAGCTGCCCTTCCCTGGACACCTGACGTGTCCGAGAGTGCAACCGAAGCTCTCCAAGCATTGGACACTTACAAGAAGAAGGATCCATCCAAAGGTCAGCGATGCAGCATTGGTGTTAGATGAGCGCGTCTATATCGGTAAACCCAATATGCAGTGGTGGTTCGCTTCAAGGCAGTCGGTAACGCACCAATCATGAGGCAGAACTTTTATAAGATTACTGCCTCCAACCGTTTCCAGGCAGTGATACAGTTTTTGAGGAAGGAGCTGGGCTGGAAAGCCGGAGATCCACTGGTTAGGATTGATGACTTGTATTCAATGTTGAACTGACTCGTCCCAGTTCACATACATCAATCTTGCATTTTCTCCTGCTCCCGACGACACAGTATCAAATCTCTACAAGGTAATGCACCTAGGTCTTATCGCAGAACATTTTCTGATGGCTATTAAAGTCATTCGCTACGGAAGGACATCTGATAGTCAACTATAGGTTAGTTTCTCGATAATTCGCGTGCACAGCGTGTTGATACGATTGCATACTGTTTAGCACGACGGCGGCATGGGGGTAACAACACTCTTGCTAAACAGTGTATATATATATATTCGCACAGTTGTGTCACCGTTAACAACGTTCAACGTTATACTTGTCACAAGTTAATACAAATTCTTCGTTCGTTATGTCTGTTCCAGAACTTATGGGCAACTCTCATGAAAGGGTGTAGTGACTGACGCGGTATCATAGTCAAGATATCTTCGCCTGGTTCTGAGCAACCCGTCAATCGAGGAACTTGTTGAACTCGAATAGACGTTCCATCTGTCTGATCGCCCTCTGCCTCGGGAAGATCCGCTGAGGAAAGGCATAACGAGGTACAAAGGTTCTCCGATGTCATACATCATGCGGTTATAATCAACAGTTATGTATGAGTGAAATTGAAGCCATGCCCAATAGTCGACGATCCAACGACGTCCAATGCAAAATGCTGTGTAAGATCAGACCGACAGGCGGTACGAGATCAAGAGAGGTAAAAGGGATGGTAGATAGTAGAAATTGGGTCGAACAGAACAAAGCCTTTCATTGTCGATGTCAAGACCACATCTGTTCCTGTGTACAACCAGGTAGTATGCCAGAAAGTGAAAAGAGTGAGTATCATTATAGGAGTGGCGTTCGTATGTCGAAATGTCTTACTTTTATCCCTGATCATCCGCTGTCTTAGTACGTACCACAGTGGTACCGTGCTGCAGACCAGATAGGCACCGCTATGACCTGTGCAAGTGCTTTTTCCCTTCCGAGACGCACTGTGTTAGTGTTATTGGCACCGAACGGGACTGCTAGGGGTGGGCAGAACCTAGCGAAACTCAGTAGAGCTCCATATAGAGATTTTAGTAAGAGTTTTACTAATTGCTGTGAACGAGAACGGTATTGATTCGTAAGGACACAGCTTACATGCCAGCCGGTAAAACCACCAGATTTGCAAGCTCTGCCAGACCCAAATCTAAGGGTAGCTCTTCCTTCCCACACAAATGGCACTTTCGCAACCAGCGCGTACTGGCCAAGGTTTCCGTTTGCTTGTGATGGTACGAATTCAGTGGTTGCTTCATCAGGCGCAAGCACTGGAGCGAGATAGTCATCTCCTCGATAGATAGGATCCATTGGAACGAGTATAAATGTCCCGCTTCTAACTTGATCAGAAGACGAAGGCATGTCTTGAGGGCTTTGATGATAGTGTATCGTGCTGAGAAAATATCAGTCTCAAACATATCGGGAAGTCGCACCAACACTGACCAATGCTGGAGGTTATGAAAGCGTGAACTAAAGGGGAAAGGACGAGGAACCATCTCTGAATTCTAGTTTGCGTCGACTCGCAGGCCGTAGTAAGTGTTATGATCACTTTTGTGATGACAGTCACGGTATAACAATACGACCAGCTGGCCGGTGGATTTCAGTTCGACGGACCGGAGCTCTGAAATTTATGGTAGTGACGCGGATCGCGTGAGGGATTACAGGACACGGGTTCCTGACTGTCTACTTCTCAGATGGTATAGATCTTGAGAGGTCATGTAACTAAAGCACCTCTCAATTTCCCCACGCGTATTCAAATACTGATGGCTGGCTGGCCAATGGCTGCTGGAACAGGCTGGAACTCAGCGCTCAACAACAAACGGCTAATTTGCCCACCTTCCTGTTATGAGTTGTTTGGTGCAGGTTATCGGATACCACGAATCGGAATCTGATGTGACCAACAAACTTATTGACCAGTCAGGAAAGACCTAGGGTGCATCTTGTTCAGAAAGTTCGAGTCAGGTCTTGAACTTTCAAGCGAGTCATGGGATTCTGATTGTCCCCAATCATCGTGCTGCCCTGAAATGGTTGATGTTTTTGGATCAGTAGTCAGTCGCCCGAAATGTCTCAAATGCGACGAACCCAGACGCTCGGACTGCAGAGTTCTCAGTGCCGTGGCTATCACGAGGTGGCTCACGTCCGAGCGTGTAAGCCGGGGGACGTTTGCCGAAATCATCCTAGCAACAAAAGTCACAGCATCTCAGTAGCTTGCACTGGCGAGCGAGAAAAGGGATGGATTTTCTCTCATTTCCAACAGTCTGTGAGTGGTTTTGTAAGCACGTTTAAGGGTTGTGCGCGATCCGCCAATGAGAACGTGGCGGCCCCGAGAAGTTCCCACGGCTGCGATGTAATGGGTAGTATTGAAGGCAACTGACGCATATAAAGTGGCGTCATATGCGAGAGATCAAGCAAGATCTGTGATATACTTTTCTCTTAATCTACCATCATCATGAGCGGAAGACCAGCTTCAGGTATGTCCATCAACACTTCGAATATCTTATCCCGCGTCCCCCTCACCTGTGATCCTGCAATCAGAGTACAGTGCCTGGAAGAAGCTCCAGCAGACATATGACGCCCAACATGCTAGGCTCATCCTGAAGGATCTGTTCGCTCAGGACCCCAATCGTTTCTCAAGATTCTCCCAGGAATATGTGGACTCAACCGACAAGAACACGACGTTCTTGCTCGATTACTCTAAACAACTCATTACCCAACCCATCTTAGATACACTCCTATCTCTTGCTCGCGAGGCAGAGCTCGAGAACTACCGCGACAAAATGTTTGCCGGAGAGCACATCAATACATCAGAAGATCGCGCCGTCCTTCATGTTGCTCTCCGCAACTTCGACGATTTCAAGATCCAGGAGGCTGGTGTTGATGAGGTCGCTGCCGTGCTCGCACACATGAAGGAGTTCTCCGAAGCAATTCGGAGTGGTTCATGGAAGGGCTACACTGGCAAGACAATCAACACGATTGTCAACATTGGTATCGGTGGCTCTGATCTTGGACCAGTTATGGTCACTGAGGCACTCAAACCATACGCGAAACGTGACTTGACCGCCCACTTCGTCTCTAACATTGACGGAACCCACATCGCTGAGACTCTCAGACTCTGTGACCCCGAGCGCACCCTCTTCATCATCGCTTCCAAAACGTTCACTACCCAAGAAACTATCACCAATGCTGAATCCGCTCGCGATTGGTTCTTGGCGGCAGCCAAGGACAAGGCGCACGTTGCAAAGCATTTCGTCGCCCTCAGCACGAATACAAAGGCTGTCACTGAGTTTGGCATTGACAAAGCAAACATGTTCGCCTTCTGGGACTGGGTTGGTGGGCGCTACAGCTTGTGGAGTGCCATAGGCTTGTCCATTGCCATCTATATTGGCTATGATAACTTCGAGCAGCTCCTGAAGGGTGCCCACGGTATGGATAAGCATTTCAAGGAGACTCCCCTCGAGAAAAACCTTCCCGTGCTCATGGCTGTTATCGGCATCTGGTACAACGATTTCTATGGTGCCCAGACTCATGCACTCCTACCATACGACCAATACCTCCACAAATTCGCTGATTACTTCCAGCAAGGAGACATGGAGTCCAACGGAAAGTTCGTCACCAAGGGTGGTCAACGTGTTAACTACCAGACAGGGGTAGGTGTGATAGACCCATTTGCGTGACAGAAACTGACATGATCTCACACGCAGCCTATTATCTGGGGTGCCGCAGGCACTAACGGACAACATTCATTCTATCAGCTAGTGCATCAGGGCACGAAACTCATTCCCGCAGATTTCCTCGCCCCTGCCACGAGTCACAACCCCATCGCCAATTCCAAGCACCACCGTATTCTACTTTCCAACTATTTCGCCCAGCCTGAAGCGCTTGCATTTGGTAAGACAGAGCAGGAGGTGCGCAAGGAACTTGGCAGTGGTGCAAGCGAGGCGCTCGTGAAGAGCAAGGTGTTCGAGGGAAACCGCCCTAGCAACAGTATCTTGTTCCCGTTGATGACCCCAAGAACCCTCGGTGCACTCATCGCGTTGTATGAGCACAAGATCTTCACCCAGGGTGTCATCTGGGGTATCAATTCTTTCGGTAGGGATGTTCCCGGTTCTCGCTTTCTCGTTCGCTGATGGTTTTTGTAGATCAAATGGGTGTCGAACTTGGAAAGGTTCTTGCAAAGAACATTTTGTCGCAGCTGAATGACCCGTCCGATGTGACTGGCCACGACAGTTCGGTGCGTTCATCTTTTCACTACGCTTTACTTTCTAGCTAAGGCAAAAGCGGCCTACAGACTACTGGTCTTATTCACTACTACCAAAAGCACCGAAAGGAATGAATTGTAATCCCAAGGCTGTAATTTCGCGAGTAGACTGTAAAATAGCACCGAGGTATTTTTGCCGATTCTTGATAACAGTAGCTATAGTTAAACAGGAGTGTAATCTTAGCACAATTTCAAAACACTTCGAGATAAGAGAGGCCTTGGCTTCAAATTTTCAGATACCGAATGACCGCAGGGATTCTGCACCACGATGTCGCCTTGACACCGTATCATTCGAACTGTCAATGATTTGTCTCATTGACGGACACCGACCTGCAGGCAATGTCGATCAATTCGCAAACCGCATGCAGGATCATCATGTTGCGAGCAGCGAGATAGGTCACATCACTCTAATGTAATGTAATATTGGTTTGCCCGAGACTATGAGGCTTCTCTATTTCAAAACACCAAATGAATAACGAAATTTCAACGAATCATATTCCCTGCAGAGCGCATTGCAAATGCGAATAACCTGCGGTGTTTTCTCTGTCACACAGATGAGCCAGTCGACTTCTGTGTGAGTTCCTGGAAGACCATTGTACTTGTATCAGTTCTTTCGTCTAATTGCGTTATCTCTTTGGCGTGATATTTTCGAATGCTGAGGATGAGGCGTGGTCCCAGTATAAACATCTGCATGACCTGGGCAAGTTGAAGAATGCCAAAATAGATCTCAACTCCCAAGGGATCCTGTACGAATAATGAGGACCAGTCAGACGTAGATGTCAGCTGTGGATCGCGTACCCCAATGCTTGGAGAGAGACCACCGAGGTTCAAGCAAGCAACAGCAGCATATCTGGTACGTGCAAGATTTCAGCGAGGAAATACAATGACATTCTGATCATAAGCTCACGCTATGAAATATAATGCATGTGTTTCGATCAAAACCCTGAAATAGGTCCCAAGGGTCGATTTCGCCAATGGCTGTTTCAGTTCACGCAGGTGTTTCACAACAATCCAGACTGCGAGAAACAGTGTGGTAAGCTCCCATGCAGTGGCTATACCCCATGCATCGGTTCCCAGATTTGAACTGCCTCCAGTAGGACTGCACTGATGGATTCCGTAGAAAACAGTCTCCTCTGATGTTTGATTAGACTGCTGTGTTTAGGTGATTCATAAAGCTTACCCCCTGAAACACCGCTACTTCCGTTAATCACTGCGAATGTGATGGTGGCAGCGAGAAGGAATACAACGAGAAAGACAAGTATCTTTCTGGACCGCTCATACATGGCATGTAACCGGATGATGATGATGACTAGAATGATATTTAGTTCAACTTAATATTGCTAATTGTCGATGCAGTTGAATGGCTCACCTCCCAGCACGGCATTTGCAAATACAGATATCCAGGTTTGTAAGTTGTAAAGGATAGTGCCTGAAAATTTGAGTAACGAGCTTCCGTACTTCCAAAAAACCCACAGCTGTGCAGTTGTTATATTTGTTAAAGCAACAAGCTGGTCGAAGCTTTCACTAACCTCTATGTAGAAGTATATTTAGTTGGAGGGAATGGTGGTAATTGCTGCAGAATACTTACTGTATCCGTCAGCGAGACCGATGGGAGAGTCCCTGCATAGTACCGGTCAAAAAAACGTTCTAGTATACTTTTGAGACATACATAGCACGGTAGAGCTGATTGCGAGATATGGCTGATTAGTACTGGGCCACCTTGTCAGCCCCACGCACATACATAGTGGATATTATTCCAGTGCAACGCAGCTGTTTTGTTTTGGTATCAGCACATCTTGCCAAGTAATGCTTATAAGATAACTTACACTCAGATATAGGATAGTCATCAGGGACCAGTGTTTTGTCTGCCCCGCATTGATTCTATTATCCGATTGTCCCAGATCTGCTAGAGACTTTGCTCACCCATACCAGTTCGATCTGTAAAACCATTCTCAGTGAGATGGCTCTCAGGGCGTCAAAATCAGCCTACCTCTTGTCCGAACGCTAGTACTGGTGAACGCCATAAGGACATCAACAATGCATTCAATAAGTACCATATTGCTTACCCCATTCATATATCAGGACAGTAAAGGATGCAACTGCAAAATCAATCGCCGTCAAAGACAAATTGAGATATCACCAACACCACCTGACTTGGTCTTCACGAACCTATAAAATAGCTGTAAAAGCGAAACAATTTGATATGCGGCCATGAATTGGACATATTCAGGAGTTGATATCAGTGAGTCGCGAACTCGGATGTATGCTGATCGCAGCACATTCATGATGCGTGCTAGATATACCACTATCCGGCGCTTTTCGAGAAAGGCATCAATGATTAATCGATTATGCGCAGTAACACGAAGAAGACGGACCCCGGGCTTTAGGCTTGGACCAGAAGATATTTTGGGATATGTTTGGGCCTGGAAAGCAGTAGTACTATACGACTAAGTATAGGCCTGGCAGAAAGCTTGAACACCGCGAAACGAGAAGGGCCGCACAATTACCACATTGACTTAGCTTGATCACTGACTCTGTGCAAAAACCGCGTGTGATGTGGAGATAAAGAAAGTCATGCGCCGCGACGTGCTGTGTCTTCCCCTACCTTATCATCATCGCATCATCCATCTTTGATGGACTTTCTGACACTAGGCTGTTGCCAAAACTAAGCGACTCCAACTGTCATGACGAATACGACCCCTTGATGAGCTCAGGCAATTGCTTTTGAATGCTGCTATGTTGCATGGGCCATACCACGGACTCCGAGCCAAGCATCTTCCACGTCATTGTGTTCACCAGTTTCTTTCTGACCTCTAAATCGCCTTGAAGCAAGAGTCCCTCGGTGGATCTCGTGATCAAGGCTCATCCGCCGAAAAATAAAAAGGAATATTTTCGAGTTGCAATATCGACGGTTCTTCTAAAAAGTTCAGACTGCTCTTTAATGGTGCCACACTAGACTAGTACTGTTTTGTGCATACCGTCGCAGTACTTCATTCGCGCCGTCCAAATATAACTTCCACCACACCCACGCGATCGACTCAACAGGCTAGTACGGCTTCCACATCGGGCTTGTACATTATTGTCCTTCGAGAAGGGCGAGCTTGAATTGTTCAGCTTTGAATGAACTGCGAGCGGCTTTACCCGAATTCCTGAGTTCCTACCAAATAGTAGAAAATCTTATTATGAAAGAAAAAATCGGACTCGTCCGCTGCTAAACGTATAAGGTACGTACCTGAGTATTCTGGACAGGACTGCCGATCACCAAAGCTTCGAACGAGAGTACGTTTTGATAGCACAATTTTCTGTTCTATCCTGAAGAATCTAACCTCGAGTTGGATTGCTAAAAATTGCAAGTTTTGGCCCACCAAGAAATGCGAATTCTAGATCCAAGAATGCATAGTGCACTAGAACATGTACGTATGAGCGGTGTGACTCAGTGAGATCGAGACTCGAGTGTTCTATGTACGTGAGTTTGTGCTTATATAAGCATCGCGCAGACGTTCAAATCATTTCATGGAGACGCGATAAACCGCGTCAGGTAGAATCATTTTATAAAGCACAGGCTAGGTAGGTGTCACAATTCAAACATCCGTCAGCAGTCGAAATGTTGACAAGCTATACGCACGATTTAGGCAAGCTAGCTGAATCCATAGGATAGAAGGAACGATCATCTTCATTCCATTCGATCGAGGACAATGGCTCAATCGTTACCTCCGGAACTATGGTCACATATCTTTGGTCTGGCCGCGGATGAGGATACGATATTCTATCCTGGCCTTCCAACATCCATGACCCAGTCTTCTTGGGCACGTTCTCTGGTTACGGATTGGCAACTAAGGACGCCTCGCGACTTGATCAACATGGTCCAGCGCAGGAGCTATGCTACCAAGAAGGTGTGTCGCGTTACAAAAAATAGACAACCATTTCTCATTGTAATCCTTTGATAGTCGATCATATCAACGTGCCGATCATGGCGTTGTCTCGGTCTCGAGTTCCTCGTCCGCTATTTATTCTTCAATGACCCTTCGAAGCTCCGCTCTCTTACTGTCCTTCTCACTTCCAATCCCTCGCTAGGGTGGTGGACACGCCGTTTACACATTACACATTTTCTCTACGAGCGCGGTCCCTCCCTCGACGATTTCGAAGCCGCCCTCACAGCTGTACTCACCCAGACTCCCAACTTAGAGATTTTCATTGTCGATTGGCCTCTATCAAGGGCATTTGGTTCCATTGCAGACACGCTGGGTACGCATTGCAAGAACTTGCGCACTGCTCATTGGCACGTCCCTGCCGAACTCCTTCCAAAGGTCATATGGGCATTAGATGCCCTCCCACTCCTCGTTTCCCTTGCCGTCGAGTTCGATGCACCACTCAAGGATTGTGACATGCTCACCTTAGGAAGCGCACAAGATGTTAAGCTCCACCTACCGAACCTTCAGCAGCTCATCCTGCGTGGTTACTCTGCCGAATTCATCGAACAGGCCAGTGGCTGGAGTCTCCCTCTTCTACGCAGCTTTTCCTTTGATTTTGGAAACAAACGTGAAGACGTTCCCGATGTCCTACCCTTCCTCGGCACCCACGGTACTAGCCTGCTCTTCCTTGACCTCGACTGTATCCCAGCACTTGATATCCGCACAATACTAGATCTATGCCCTCTCCTCACCGCTTTCTCTTTCAATCTTGACTGGAAGATACCACCTATCGCACAGAATGCTGACACAGGAGATGGATCCATCGTTTTCACTAATCGTCCCCACGAGCACATCGCACACATTGGGCTCCATGGGTTGCTTTTTGCGTTCGGAGTGGGCCTTGCTAGCGCTTATGCCACCCCTGACCCTCTTAGCGCTCTCCTTGTGCAGCGTACGAATGACAAGAATTTTGCAGCGCTCACTAAAGCCAGTTTCCCTCGACTCGAACGAGTGCGCGTGTTGAGTCCGACAGTGCTCACGGACCTAGAGCGTGCGGACGGGCCGCAAGGGAGTGGGATGGAGCGCTGGGAGAGGTGGGCAGGGATGTGCGAAAGCAAGAATATCCGTCTGGAGGACTGCACAGGTGCACTATTGGGTACATTACCTCAAGAGTATGAAGAAGAGGAAGAGGACGAGGAAGAGGTTGAGGAAGATGAATTTCTGGAAGACAATGAGTACTCTTATACGGACGATGAGGAGCCGGCCAGACCGGGTGGAGTGGGTTTATCAGAACTGAGGGCATTGCTGGAAGAATGTAGGAGGATGAGCGAAGAACGTGAGGACCCGCCATTTGCATTGACGTATCGATGACTTTGGGATATCGTTGTCTTGTTCTTACTTTGCTGATACCTATTCCTACTGAACTTATCTCATGTAGTACTGGACATGTGTAAGATCGCTATTCATATAACTTATTCCAATAGTAGTTCATTATCATCTTGGTCCGAGAAAATGCTGTCCAAATGGGTGGCTAATGTCGTGACACCCTGCCGTGTTCTTTCCCTTCTGGAGTCCTTGCCTTGAATGTTCCCCTACGTGCAACGTCCTCCACAATCCTTCTCGCTCGATCTACAAAAATCTTCTGGTCTCCCGGAAGCCTTTCACGACCTACCCACCGAATTCAAACCGTGAGCTTGACTACATTGAAATTCCAAGGAAATGCAACACCCACCTACAATCGCCCAGTTGCGCGTGCTAGGTATCCGGAGCGTGTCACACTCAATCTTCCAGCCCAACCACCGGCTCAAACGCGCAAGCCATATGCGATAGGCGGAGTATTGAGACTTGTGTGTGCCCTCAGCGCCCATACCGAGGCTGGAAATAAAGACAGCGTCATCCTCGGCCTCGCTTGACACCACACCGGCGGCGGCGTCAAGCGATTCATTGTCAGAGAAATCGAGCGCTGACGCCGCTGACGAGCGAGTAAATCTCTCATCGAACATCCATGCACAGCAGGGTATGGAGAGGTACCCACTCGCACCCGTGAGTGTTGCCAGTACAGGGAGCCATGGTGTTAATTCGTCTGCGTGGTTTCCAATGAGGAATACTCCGGGCTTCCAAAGGGATTTCTCTTCATTGTTACTGTTGTCTGGAGAAAGAAATTGAGTGGGGTCAAGTGCGTGCACCTTTAAGGCTGCCCGTGACGAGTCGGGGTAATGTGCCCAGGAAGTCCGTGCACGGAGATCGATACCATATCCTGAATAGCCCTCAGCCGAAAGAATATGTGTCAACAAGCCATTGCCACAGCTGTATAGAAATGATGAGACGAAAAAAATAGATAATGCTGCAGGGACACTCACCCAAGATCGAGGAAGCCTCCAGATGGACGAGGCCAGGATGGCCATCGTGAATCATCCAGCTCCTTCACGTCGGCTAAATCAGCTGAAGCAGCAAACATGTCCTTCCAGAAAAGCATAAGAAATGTTGCAATGCCAATGTCCTAGGCAAATGAGCTAATGTCGACTTTATACGGAAGGTATCCACACCTCGAATACATGCTTCAAAGGATCGGTGGTCTCCCTCCATGTGTTTACTATCCCTTTATGGCGCTCACGCATCTTGAGATATACGTCTTGATATATTTCTCGGGGTATGAGGACATCGTGTTGTACGCGCTTCTGATAATGAGTGAATGCACCCCAAAGGTAACGGTGGAGTGTATCAAGGAGTGCAAGTGCCGTACGGTAGAGGCGACTGTTGGGGTCTATAGGCGTGCCTGGGAGTGGAATAACTTCAATGCGCAGTGCCGATTGTGCAGAAGCTGAATCTGAAGTTGTGGTGATGCTGGAAGGGATGAACCGGAAAGCAAGATGTGACACCGTAGGATGATAGTAGGGCAGGCTCTCTCCTTCGGGTACAAGTGGTGTAAGGACCAACATGGACGGAAGGCCCGCAAATTCACCGGTTTCAAAGGCGTAAAGCGTACAGTGCTGCTCTAGTCCTGAGTCTCTACCCGGCCTACGCGGTAGTAGCTTGCGATGAACATTGCGTACAGCGTGGTATCCCTCCAGACATGGAGCAGACGTTGGGATGGTGGTATCGGAGTCTGAGATGGTCTCTGAGCGCAATATCAATGTCGAATTGTACTCTGGGTGATGAATCAATTGTGAAACAGCCGCCTCGAACTATTGGAGTAAATCAGATCGACAAAACTAAAACCACATTGCCCGTAGACTGCGCACCAATTCAAGCGGGACACCTGCAGGACAGCTAACCAACGACTGGAATCTAAGGTGCAAAGGATTGGAATCTGAATTGCACAGCGACAGTACGTCATGATGAAGCCGGTGGACATCACTGACACCTGATGAATTTGAAGGATTGAATCTCGGTCGCTGAACTGAGGGTGCCGTAGCCATATGTATAGCGAAAATTGGCAAGTGCTATAGCGCTATACAATGACTGGTCGTAAGTGATCGTGGCACTGATCAAGCATTACGCATTATGCATTGAGATTATCAAGATAATAGCTGAGCGCTGAGCTGGTAATAATGTCTTTCACAAAGTCCTGGAGTAACTCCTGGTGAGTCGTGACAAATTGATCTTCCTCAGGCTGATTCCTGAAAACTTGCGCCGCACGCGGCAACTGGTTTATACTTTAATCACGTGATTTACCCCCATTTCCATGCCAGCTCGAGACCGCGATACTGGGTGTCATTTCATCACCGTTTGAAATTCAACAACCCCCCCCCCCCCCCGATAAACCTGATATCTGTAAGGGGGATGAACATCGTCAATGCATTTGTACAGACAGCAGCGATTAAAACTTTATTCGTCAACGTCATGGCCGATTCAAGCACATCAACACAATGCCCCCGGAGATGGCGTCATGAGGTCCTCTAAACTAGTTGCTTCGATGTTTTTTACATGATACATATGCAGAGAGCGCAACAACAGAGCTGGAACTTCGTCCCTTGGTTCCTTGAGTACTCATCGAGACAAGGACTTACGGCCGTCTTCGTGGATTTGAATCCTGAGCACATAGTTGACATTCATTGAGAAACCAGCGATTAAACTTGAAAATAACGATTCTCTGATCTCAATCGTTTTGTTTTTTTATGTAAGAGATGTGAATTTGAATGGAACAAGCTGACCTGTATTTTGCACTCGTCGAGTACCCCTAATTCAACCCCTCTTCACTACCTCAAACATGGCTACTGTTCCCCCAAGCACATATCAGTCCCCAGGTCCCGTTTCTCCCCACGACCATGTTTTACAAGGTTCAGCCGGACAAAAGGTAAATCATACCCTGATAGTGAACGAGTCTTTTCTAACAGCCTTGCCTCTCAAGCCAGTACAATATGCTCCTGACGACGGCACCGCTCATCCCCAACCACGCCAGGAGCAGATGCAACCCACAGGACAGATGGATACTTCAGAGGTGCCGCAGGATAAAGGGAAACTAGCGGATCAGTGCACTGGACAGAGTCACAAGAAAGAGGAGGAAGGCTCCGGTTCGGGTGCAGGACAACCTGGACAACAACAAGGTCGACCCCACAACTATTGGCACACCGGACTTTTTAATTGCTGGGATGATGCTGGGACTTGTGAGTCATATCAAATATTACCACAAAGTGATTAAATCCACAACCTGCTTCATAGATTGCATGTCATGTTGGTGTCCTTGCATAGTATATGGGAAAAACCGGCAGCGGTTTGACCACTTGCAAGAAAACGATACGGCAGATCCGGAACATGGTGGTTCGGGCTGTGATGCCGATTGTTGTATGCATCTAGCACTTAATGCGTTGTGCGGTTTCGGCTGGGTACTGCAAGTGAGTACAGATTTTGTCGTTCTTCACAGGTACATGTTAAGAAAGGTTTTTAGCTTGGACAAAGGGCCACATTGAGAGCGCGCTACCACATTGACGGAAGCTACGTCAACGATTGCTTGACTGCATTCTTTTGCACTCCATGTGAACTGACCCAAGAGAGTCGAGAATTGGCAGAGGAGGAAATGACTGCTTCCAATACTAAGAGACCCGAACAGACTCGCAACACATAACACGAACTGGCTAGAATTTCTATGGCTCAATCAGTTATGTTTAATCTGTTGAGCGATTGAAAATTCACAAAATTGCAAATGCTACAAGTTGCTACAACTGCTTTTACCCAGGCCTCGGGCGGCCATTAAAATTTGTTTGGGCTTCTTGTTTTGCACGAGTGACGATCGAAGCCCACTTCAAATTGTTTCTAGTTATTTTGTGTTGCCATGAGTTAAGGCGAGAACTTGAAGCAAATTCGAGTCAAGGCTAGTCATGAGCACGAGCTTCAAGACGAAGGTTGAACATTTGAATGTCACCGGCTGTGGAGACTCTTGTTTGTTTGGCAAAAGCCTTTGATCCAAACAACCTTGTGAAAATTGCCTCGATCTTCCGGATCGCCATGCCTGTCTTGCCGAAACGTCTATCGGGTTTCACTGTCATTCCAATTGCATATCCGAGCTCATCACATTTCATCTATGCAAAAGCTCACACCCCTCCTAAATCTAAAACGTCGAAATCAAAAAATGTTCTACCTGAAGGACGCACGCTGTTCCTAGTCAACGTACCACCAGATGCGACAGAGCGTGAGCTCACACAGCTATTCAAAGATTGTGGGACAGTAGAACGCGTCTTATTTGACTTCAACTCTGCCGACGCTCCAGAAGAGTACGCATCCGATTCTGACGAGGAGATGATCGAGGCTGCTGAAGAATCCGATACTGAAGCACGACCTCGCAAGAAAAGGAAACTCCAAACTTCCAAACCTAAGCCTCCCAAAGTGATACCCCTCCCTTCTCCATCCCTTCGCACACTACGCAAAACTGGGTCTTGTGCCCATCTCATATTTCTCGATTCCTCATCTCTTGCAAAAGCGCTTTCGCCCCCTACGTCACCCAAACCATGGCCATCCTCGGAGGAGCCCCGTGGTCTCTCTCACTATATGGCGAAATATGATAATGAGCGGCCCCCGCTAGACACTATCAAAGCTCACGCAGACAGCTTTATGGAATACTTCGAATTCGACCTTTCAAAGAGTAAACAAGAGGCCAAGTACCGGAAAGGGGAAGCAATCGTGGACGAGGACGGATTCACACTAGTCACTAGAGGAGGTGCTTATGGACAAACGCTTGGCGGAGGTGTGGGCGTTGCCAGCAAGAAGTTCATGCTCACTGGGCAAATTGGGGGTAGAAAAAAGAAGGACAAAAAGAAGGAGAAGGATGTGTTCTATGCCTTCCAGAAGGCTGAAAAACAACGAAAAGGTGAGTGCGAAGATGTTTTTCACGAGGATGTCGGTTCACGTGCCTGTAGCTATACTCGACATGAAAAAGAACTTCGAGACGGACAAGCAACGCATAGAAAAACTGAAGGAATCACGGCGGTTCAAACCTTATTAATGATCTTTGCCATACGTTTAGGAAAGTGGATATAGCATATCGCGAATACGATATAATGTAAGGTACCGGAGTTTTTCGTTCTAACGGGCGAGTCAATGTCCCTTCATTCAGCGGGTGTGCTCCGTCAGGATGTATACATCAGCGATTTCCCTCGCTTGATTATTTCAGTGGTATTTTGAAGAGTTCTCTTGACAGGCCGTCGACCGTATGGGTCCCGTCGAGTGGGTGATGAACGTCAACGACAATAAATGAGTGCGATCAGCGAGTCGCCATCACACCGTTCGACGGTACCAGTTTACTGCAAAAAGACGTATATCAAAACCTATGGTACGTTACTCTACGCCCTCATTTTACTCCCCCTGAGCAGACTAGAACTCTCCTATTGCGTATCACCATTCCTAAATCTTTGGGAGCGTCCTTCCTCGGCTGCATTCTCCTTCATTCACAATAGCCTTGCAGGAGACATGTTGACCCATTTCTATAGGCCGCATCGGGAAAAGTAAGACTCGATTAACCCCGTCCTAAGGAAAAACCTACAGCCTACTCCTACACCGGTGAGGCCCATCCGTATTTGACAGGGCTGGAAAACCTGTCGCTGTTCTCCTATCACCATGCCATTGGTTACTGTTCTACGCAGTACTATCCTTTCTTTTTCCCGAAACATTTATACTCATCAGAACACCCCTTTGCAACCGTTGCTCATATTGCTGGGTTTTCGCCGCGGAATTCTGTATGCAAATGATAATCGATCCTTGCTGATGTTACCAATAGTGCGGAGTCTAGATCCCGTGGCGAGCGATCAGCCATCGGGCAATGTCGATTACTGATCTATCCCATTGCCTTCCTCAGAGCTTCTTGGTGAGTTGGTGGCCTTCCTAGCGACATTGTTGAATGTACTTTCCGTGGTGCCCAAGATTATTTTATCTCGTTTGACTCGACATTCTACGACAAATGAGCGGACACATGCCGGCCTGTCTCCCACCTCATGGTTTATACTGCTTTCCTGCGGAGGCGGCTTCACCCGTGGTACATGCTGCTTCAGGGGAAAATTCACTTGTTGATGCCCCATAAATTCTGTTTTTGGCGGGTTGTTGGCAGTTCTTCGAGTTATAGCAGCGACTACCCACAGAGGATATGGCCCCGAGAAACTCTCTGCCCCGACGACGCCTCCACTACTTTGGAGGTCGCCACGACTCGCAAATATCTAATCGTCGAGAACATTTCAGTTAGCCCACCATCATGATCACGTGAGCTGGCGGCTGAGCTCGCCTATAAATACACCGCCAGAGCTCGAAGTTCGGCATGCCGCCTTAGGCGGCCACTGGTCAGTAAACTGCATGCACGAATATCGGGTCCCGTTGATGTTTCATGGTCGTATGGCTACCGACGGACCCCGACGGTAGTATGTGATCACTTCCTCACGGATGCCCATCGCTTATCGTGCCAAGACCAGGCGTCATGTCTTGCAATATAGTAGTGAATCGCTTGTAAACTGTCTGATGGTTGCAGCCAACACCGTGTATCTCGTTCTGTGAGTTTTCAGGAACGATAATCGCTTAGACGTTTACACATTGATTATGCGTATTAGCGATCTACGTAAAGGTCCTGAGACCGAAGCTAGTGCGTCGCTTGTGTGCGTGGAATTGGTGATTGTGGTGGATTCCCCTGTCTGTTGTTTGAAAGCAACTTGCGCTTATTCGAGTTCTTCTTGACATCACGCGTGTTCATCGGAGCGGGAACATAAGAACCGCGAAAGGCTATGGGCCTACGGCGGCCCGCCACCACGGGGAGCTGTACTGCTGCGACTACTGGTGGCTTGGAGGGGGATTTTTGGTACTACGAATTAAATTTAGTTGCATGATCCACATGCATGAAGGTGTGGCAGATGCATATGGTGGCTGCGACTAAAGATTCTTCCTCAAGTTTGTATATGTAAGGACGCCCATATGCATAACGATATTATTTTCCCATAGAAGAGGTTTCCACCTCGAACAGCGTGCCGAGATTTAGCGAGCAGATATAAATGATGATTCATGCCAAATTTGATTTCTGTTCTACATATGTAACTATTACATTCATGATGAAGTTTCTGAAGTGCTGTATGTCTGTTTTATGAATAACCTAGAATTTGTACTTGGAAACGATTTCCCAGAAGCCCTTGCCTTGAAGGGTACCGAGCTCTAGTTCAAGAGCTGAAGGCTGGCGTGAGCCATCAGGCCCAGCGTAGGTGCCTGCACCCCAAGGGGAACCTGAATAGAAGTAAAAATTAGCAACGGTCGATCACAAACGGGAGGGTGTAAACATACCACCGCGAACTTCGGTCATGTTAGAGAGTTGCGCGAATGTGTTTTTGTAACCCAAGGGAACATAGATAATCCCGTGGTGAGCGAGAGTGGAGAGGGAGTTGATGACGGTAGCTTCCTGTCCTCCACCTGGAGTGCCGGTAGAAACGAAGACACTGGCGAATTTGCCGGCCAAAGCACCGCTGACCCACAATCCGCCAGTTGCGTCCCAGAAAGCCTGTGAGAATAGGACGTATAATTAGAATTTTTTTAGAGACTAGAGCGGATCAGAGACATACCTTCCACTGTGCGGGGAAGTTGCCATAACGGGTAGGAATACCGAAGATAAAGGCGTCAAAGCTAGCAAGTTCGCTTGGTGCGAGGATAGGATAACTCGGCTTTGGGGGAGCATGCATCTTTACGAGGACTTCCTCGGGTAATGTTTCAGCGATCCTGATTAATCCAGTAAGTGAGAGATCTGAGACCAAGATTGATAACATACTGGTAGATGGTGACGGATCCTCCGGCAGATTCGACACCAGCCTTGACAGCCTCGGCCACTGATGAAGGTGGATTAGGATATTTAGGGGAGTCTCGTCGCTCGATGGTTTGTACTTACACTTGGCGATGTGGCCGTACATGGAGTAGATGATGATTGCGACTTTAGGAGACGACATGTTGTAGTGGAAGAAAGGATGAGTGAAGGTGATGATAACGATCGATGATCAAGCTCAGTATTTGTATGAAGATTTCAGTACTTTGTCCTTGCTTGACAATACCTTGAAACGCATACGTCACTGACTCAGCGCGATAGTGGTAATTGCAAAAAGCACGAATGCAGTATTTTTCGACCCACACTAAAGACCAAACCCGGATGATCGAGCTCACCATCACCCTCGTTTTATGTAAAACTGACCAAGCTGGGCGTTAACGCGAGCTCGTCATCGATTCATCTTGTGCCTGTCTCTTAGAAATCCCGAGAACTTTTGTCTCTCTTTGGAACAATGATGATTCATCGCTAAACACTTCTTCGCGTAATGTACTATTCCTCACACACCGTTCGAACAGCCAAGCTTGTAGTAAAACGCGCGCAGCCGAATATTATCTGTGCGTTTACCAGACGCTGAAGCTCTCAATTCAATTTTCTCATCGACATAACGTGGGTGACCGTCAACAAGCCTAGCGAAACCAGCCTGGATTTACTCCGGCAAGATCGACAGTCATGACTGACCGGCCTCCCACACCTCGCACATAGTATTCTACCAGCAGCGGAGAAGGCAACCGAGTCCGAGATCGCATCAAACACGTTCGGTATGCAGCTTGCTGTATCCAGGGTAACTTCATCCTGATATAGCAACAGTTTGGACACGCATGTACATGATGTTTTTCGATAAACTTAAAACCAGTCGTTTTTCTGAAGGCGAGATAGACCATCGTATCGCACAGGAGACATTATCGAATGGATTATGCAACAGTACGGCCTCCATCCAAGCCATCTATTACTGCCTCCCTTTTATTGACGTATTCTTAATCCTGTGGTACCAGATAAACCTTGATCTACAAATTTGCTTCGCAGGCCTTTTTCCCCATCTCACGCTAGACGCGAATGTTTCATTTTAAAGGCTGACCTCAAAACCCGTTATATCCTTGCAACTGAGAAGCTAGTGCCTTTTTCTACTAATACATCGGAATGTGTTTCCCTGGAAAACGACAAAAAGACAACTTCACCGAGCCAAAACCCACACCTCTAGATACAAAAGCCCCAGCAAATCAACCAGAGCACCCAGTTCCTCCCCCCGTTCTCCCCCCACTTTCATCTATTTCTCAAACCAATATGTCTGCCCCTAGGATCGCTATCGTCACTTACTCCCTTTACGGGCACATCACAAAGAGTGCGTCTTCCTCGCCACACATCCACTTCCTTGCTTAATACATCATTCACAGTGGCTGAGGCCGTCAAGAGTGGTATCAGCAATGCTGGTGGTAATGCCTCTATCTACCAGTCCGTCCATATCCACCTATCAGCTATGAGCGTCCATTAACTTCACTTCAGGATCCAGGAGACCCTCTCCGACGATATCTTGAAGCTCGTCAAGGCGCCTCCCAGACCCGATTACCCTGTCCTCCTCCCTGATGACCTTGTCAACTTTGACGCGTTCCTCTTTGGTGTCCCCACTCGTTACGGCAACTTCCCCGTTCAGTGGAAGGTACGTTATTTTACATCTGCAAGGTTCAACACGTTCCTTGACGTACTCATACAGGCGTTCTGGGACGCCACTGGCCCTCTCTGGAGCAAGGGCGCTCTTCAGGGCAAGATGTGCGGTGTGTTTGTCTCCACTGGTACCCAAGGTGGTGGACAGGAGATCACCATTTCCAACACGTTGTCCACTTTCGTGCACCACGGTCTCATCTACGTTCCCCTCGGCTACAAGCACTCCTTCCCTCAGTTATCTAACC
Source organism: Suillus hirtellus (assembly GCA_016695485.1). Classification (NCBI taxonomy): domain Eukaryota; kingdom Fungi; phylum Basidiomycota; class Agaricomycetes; order Boletales; family Suillaceae; genus Suillus; species Suillus hirtellus. The sequence continues at coordinate 650,486 of MU172288.1, forward strand.
TGACCGAGATCCACGGTGGTAAGCCCTTTTCTCAGATGAATGGCTACACAAGCATTAATTATCAACACTCTATTTCCGAACAGGTTCTTCTTGGGGTGCAGGAACCTATGCAGGCACGGACGGTTCCCGCCAGCCTTCAGCTCTTGAAATGGAGATTGCTGCTATCCAAGGCAAGGCCTTCTGGGATACCGTGGCACAATACCACGGCCACGCCAAGTCCTCGTGAATCTAGATATTGATATGTATGGATTCGGCTTGGATTGTATATACATTGCGCACGCATAATATGAATTAAATCTCGCGCTCGTGCAAAGTCCCATCACATAGATGGATATTTTCTGATCATACGTGTTCGCATCAATACGCCATCCATCGAGTCTGTGGGTTTGTTCCCATGGCTTTGGTGCGCCGTTACCCGATTAGCATGCACACATGTGACGGCGGCCTAAAATTAATCACTAGCAATTTCCGGGACTGAAATACTTGAACTCACACAGCGTGCATGCGCGAAGATCGTATTTGTGTGAAAGCTGGGCTGACTGTAACCACTTGCGTACATGCTTTGAATCACAGCCCGAGAGGTGGGCGCTCCTTGACGAGTCTCATGAAGCTCCCTAGTAAGATCCAAGCGAACTGCGCTACCGGATAGCATATCTTGAAGGTGCTAAGCAGCTTAAGCAGCGCGCGTTACCCCGTTATGATCGTATCATCAGGAAAGCTGTGGCTCCCAATGCCCAGTACAGGAAGCTCCTAAAGATTGCAGGCACCCTCATTTAGAGTCAACCCTGTGGCACACGGCCTCCGTGTCCCAGATTGTAATAGTGCAACGATAAACGCCAGCCTGATCTATTTGTGTTTACATAAACTCATGGGCGCGCTGGTTGCGGAGAACGGAAGATGATGGCAAATCGTATGGGATATGATAGAGAATGAAGAAATTACTAATCATTGCAAAGCGGTTTACTTCTTTTTGCACAGGGTCTTTGGATCAAGCAAAACTCATATCTTCAGCCCAGTTGCCTGATGGACGGTCTCCAAATGCACCATCTTCATCCATTGCTGGTCCCCAAGCTGCGTCGTCCTTACTCTTGACGGCCTAGATATCTATTAGCATCCGTCCACTAACCAATTCGATCCCAAAAACGTCAAGGCAACGTGGTCGAACAGAAAATAGTGTCGGAGCCGACAGTATTCGCACGTCGAGGACATACCTTTGTCAGATATTCTTTGTTCCTTTCCATTTCTTTTTCAAGCCTCACAAGAAGGGCGTCCTGCTGCTGTGCCTGTGACAACACTCGGTCAACGTCAGTCTTCTCAAATTTCACTGGTGGGTCCGAGAATGACACAGTCCCATCTGCAGACAGCTCCGCGGAGATTTCTGAGCACTCAATCTAGCACAAAGTATCAGTTATTCGTACGATTTGCCAAGGGAAAAGAATCCACCATGCTCAAAATCAGAGATTTCACTCTATTCTCGTCCGATATTCCCACTTCTCGTCCGATATCGGATAAATGTAAGGTCAAATAGGTGGTTGTGAGTTTCTTTATAGCCCAACGGGGCGCACGGTCGAGTGCCTGAGTTATGAGACCAAGAGTTCTTTCCTATACGCGTGGTTAACGATACACAGATTCATGCGGTTTCAATATCGTACATTGGTGAATAGCTGCTGCTCGTTCTCGACTATCGTGCGAAGGTAGTCGCGTTGCAGAGGATATGCATTCGTAAAACTTGCATAGGGAGTTGCCTTGAACAATCGCATAAGAATCGGGTGCATGTATTTGGAAGGAGGTGATGTCTGACCAATCAGAGTGCGTGAGCGAGTCGTTCACCCATGAAGGATACTCGTACCTTTCCGCGGTATATCAACTGTACGAGGACCAGCTTCTTTAATGCTTCCATTTGAATAGCTGAAGCCGCTGTGCCTGGACTTGATGCGCAGATCTCAAAGAGTTCTTCTGCAGCTGACCAGTTCTTTAGCGCAGCAAGTGCGATACCGCCAGCGTAGTGGTATACTAAATTATCGTGGTAGGTCAAGTCGGAAAGTGAGAGGTCAATTGTAGTGATCGAATGAGCCAGGACGGGGATCGCGGCTGAGAAGTGGCGAGTGGCGACGCAAATCTGTAACAATTTCTGGCGATTCAGAAAACTGGATAGGTTTTGCAGCTAGCAACCTTACCGTGAGGAAAATAGGGTGGATGGTGGTGAGATGTGAGAGGGTTGGAGGATATTTTGCGAGCAAATCAGATAATGGCGCGATTGCAAGTTTGGGCTAAGAAACTTGAGATCAAGTGAAGAGCTGAGTCAATGATGTATCTTACATTTCCTTCAACTTCAGCGAATTGTCGTATTCCAGTTGCAAGAAGTGTCACTGGACGTATATGACCTCATTGTACCACCACATAAGTGAGGACAGGCTAACCTCGATCCGGAGCAACACGAGCATGTTCGGGAATAAAATCGCGGCAAAAACTCTCGATGTGGTGCCACAAAGGCTTATCAGATGTGACGGTATGCAGTCGTGCAGACCTGCAGGAGATCGGTGTGCGTAATGAAACTTTCCAATAAGACTCACTCACAAAATGTAAAGCATACCAAGCGTGTGATCTCGCGCGTTTAGCAGAGTCAATGGATCTTGGCTACCTGGCAAAATGCTGGCCAGCAGGACTTCTCTGACATCTTTGGATGCGCAACTCCTCAGATATTGGTTTAATTGGGAATGACTTGACGTCGAAGTTATGGTCGCGACAATAGAGGCTAACGATACATCACTTGCAGATTGACCAGCTGCGTTCGATGATGACTGTGCAGGGCTGGAGGTTGACGTGGCGGATGTAGGTGGTGGAGTAGGAAGACCTGATTGATTCATGACGCAACTTTAACACCAACTGCATCAATATAGTCAACGATGCAGATATTGTCCAAGAGGTAGATGTTTAGATACCGAGGATTATCCTTGGTGCGAACAAATCAGAATGAACGGTTGTTGAGACCAATTGGATGGTAGTTTTTTGGTCGAAGGATGTTACCACTCCTGTCACTAAACTCAGTGGTACTTTTTCAAGAGAATGATTCAATTGCAGCTCCTGATCGTCTGAATGCTTACCTAATCGACAACGACAAGCCGGGTGCGTTTACTTTTATCCCAAAATTCAACCTCAACTGCTTAGTCTTACTTAGGCGACCGCCCCAGGCCTGTCGAGATTGTATCGACGAAGGCTGTTGGTAAACTGAAAGATTTGATCAAGGACCATAATAAGCATGAATTCGATCTAAGCATCTCATGCTATGGAAGGTGCACCGGTGAGTAATGGACTGGAAAATTGCTGGTGCTGACCATATGATTCTTAAAGGTTGATATCAATCCGAAGAAGAAGTTAGATCTCTCGGCTGACGTCGAGGGGCTCGTTGACCCGCTTACTCGACCCCCCAAAGTGTTCACCGTTAGACCGGATGATGGACACCTTCATATATTTGTGGAATGCCAGTATGTCTTACGCATATTATCACGTAGAATTGTGATAATGTGCGCGGATGCTCACATCCGCACGAAGGTATAGTTGATCCGTGCAACAACTCATACCGATAGGGGGGAGGGTCTGAACGGTGTAAGGTGGCCTCATGTACATTTTTTCCCGAGCGGATACCTCTTGGGTAAAACAGTCGACTAAATTTCCAAACATTGATCAAGGGCAAAGTTTGTAAGCCACACGCGGTTCTGACATTTCCCGCACTTTCAAAGTGCCAGGTCTGTGCGCTGACATATAGATAGCGCATTCTTCTTTGTAGGTCTCTTTGGATCTTTTTCGTCTCGTACTGTCACCTTCGGCATTTGACGCTTCGCAAACTTGAAACACGCCTCACTCACAACCCTTTACTTCCAGAACCTTCAAGTTTGGTTGCCCTCGTCAGAACTGAGTACAGCATTCCTACAAAGCCTTCACACCACCTCGGGCTCGACTTTAGGTCTCATCAGGATGGCTGATTTCAATGTTCGGGGGTTCACCAAATTCTCTTCATACAGTCCATACTGATTTTCTGTGCAAAGGTTCATGAAGATATGGATCAAGGCAAGCTGCACGAGGTACTAGACAACTATATCTTGAGTCGGTCCATCCCTTCCTGGCCCATGCTGATAGGATAAAATATAAGGCAACAAGCATGAAGAAGACGATACAAGACCTACAAGCTCAGACCGCTCTGGACGCTGAGCGCATTGCCGACTTGAAGATGACCATTGAGATTATGAAAGACGCACAGAGAAGAAAGGACCGGCGTATGTGAGTAAGATTTTACATGACTTGGATCAAGTTGCCAACATCGCCTTAGGATCGATATCATCGAACTCGAACTAGCATCGCTTCACATCGACCGAATCAAGCATCACCTTGATGACAAAGAAGTCAGAACGTTCCGATTTTGTCATGTAAACTGACCTCCAGAGCATTGACCCCTAGTACAACATCAAGGCATCTCAGCCAGGCCCTATCATTCCTTCCATAGACTGGCTATCTGATAGGGAACCAGACCCAGTTACGGAGGAGGTTATTCAAGAGGAATGTCGCATACTGGAGAACTATATGTGTAAGGTCATGGAGCGCATAACCCTCCTGCAAACACTCCGTAAGCGGATCAAGAACGATTAGTTGACTGGTCTGTAGTCTGTCATGTACCGTCTCGTCAGGGAATGTAATAATATGATGTTGTTTGAGCGGGTGCATACACATATCGAATTTGTATGCTGTACCACTACCAGTGACAAATGATTGCATGATTGCATGACTGACAGGAACAGGGATATTATGATATATACAGGAGTCGCTTGGTGTTGGCTGCGCGATATTGCTATAATCAACATCCCCGGGCCGCGTTGATAGTGTCCAAACCAAAGCCTTCTCGTCTTAGGAAGCAGAGAGCTTTGAATGTTCAACATCAGAGCCGAAGTCATGTTCAGATGAACGACAATGAACTTCACCAGCTTTCCCTCATACTGCAGTCAACAAACGTGACCTTGATTCGCTGTCCAGAGAAACTCCGATGTAGGCTTGTAGACACAGCGTCAACCTGAACGCTCTCACCTGTCTGCGTGACCTGCTGCACGACTTCACCCACAGTCGAACCGTTACCGCTCTAGTAACAACCTCCGGCACGTACGCTAGGCCCGCCTTCCACACAACAAAACACTTCCATAGCTCTTGCTAAAACGTGCGCGCTGACGAACGGTAAACGTGTAGAGATCGAGTAGTCTGCGTGAGCTTTCCCGAAAGAAGGCCGACTATTTGAAAATTATTTGAAAGAATTATAAACGACAGGATGTCAAGAGGACGTACCATCGGTCGATCACCCACTTCTCTACCTGACTCAGTTCAATCTGCAGGATCGACACGACCTTTGAACATGGCAGGTCTTGCATATGCCCGACCAAAATACAGTAGACAAAGATTCTCACGGCTTCACGCTGAGGAACATGGTCATAGAGAATGTGAGTTTATTCATACCCGGCCAATCTGAACCGATGCTGACCGAAGGTGTTGTTGCTTATTGACAGAATGTGAGTGTATCGATCCTAAGCACAAGTGGACTGATTTCAACGATTTCACCAGCTTTATGTCAGAAATTCCTAATCTAGCTTTCATTGAAATTTTTAAATACAAACTGCTGCTTGAAATGGATTTTAATGATAGAGTGCGCCTTGTAATGGGCATTGCAACCATCATTGCAATGCCAATTGTAATGGTAATTGAAATAGGTTTAAATCAATATTAGTCATTGTAATGGACTGTTTGTACAGCAATCGGTTGTAATAATGCCCCCGTGTCACCACTTCTTGGAATACTGGACCTTATCTTACAAGCCCCTTTTTCTATTTGCTATGAGACCCCCTAGGATCCACCTAGGATCAATTTTGTCTCTACTTTTTACTCAGCTATTTATTCAATAATGGGAGTCCAGGACTCCCTCTGTGTGTGGGCCCCTCACTCACCATGTAATTCACAATGTTCCATACAATGATGGGAGTCCAAGACTCCCTCTGTCCACAGGCCCATCACTTACTATGTACTTAGTTTAGCACTGTTTAGCATAGCATAGCATAGCATAGCATAGCATAACTGTTGCCACACTTATTTCATATTGTGTCATACTGTGTTACATATATTCATTGAATTCATCACATCACCATCTTATTCTACAGCTATCCATAGAGTGGTGGGAGTCCAGGACTCCCTCTGTGTATGGGCCCATCAACCAATATGCATTCTACAGCTGTACATCTATGCATGGGCCCTATTGACTACCATATACTCATAGATGTCCATGCATAATGGGAGTCCAAGACTCCCTTTGTATATGGGCACATTAAACCACCATATACTCATAGGTGTCCATGCACAGTGGGAGTCCAGGACTCCCTCTGTGTGTGAGCACATT